>JAPMOR010026636.1:51998-67508 GCA_026543865.1 Argiope aurantia | reverse complement strand
AGTAATCGTCAAAAAATTTGAACTCGATATTTTGACGAATCTCCACGTTTCAGGACTTTCCGAAAAACACTTATTTGGGAAATGTCTGTCTGTGACAAAGATACTTAGAAACTCTTTAATCTAGACGGATGAAATTTGGTATATGGTCTTTTCACCAAATTTGTAGAGTTCTATTAAATTTTGGGAAAATTCTGCTCAGAGGAAATCCGTCCGAATATAATTTAACACAATTCTGTTAGCATATAATTTAACACAATAACTACAAAACGAAGAGAGCTAGATAGATGAAATTCAGCATACAGATTTAGCATCTATAGTGTAGACAACTACCAAATTTTGAACCAAATCCAGCAAGGGATCGGTTTGTATTTTGAGAAACAGGTAAAAGCGATAACTTAAAAATGGAATGATTTTAAATGTATTAAATTTGATTTGGGATTTTGTGAATACAAGTGTAGTTTTGTGTCAATATTTGCTTCAATCGGTTGGGAAAAACGCGTCTAAAACCCAAATTCGATTTTTGGTTACTTTTAGCCAGGATACTCCCATTCCAGGGATTAATTGCCAAAATAACTCCCCAAGGATGACACGATAGATTCAGTAAAAATGCTAAATTTACACCAAAGTTAATATTTTAGAACTATTGTACGCCAATGCCAAGAGCATTAGAGAGCATGCGAGAAAGTTATGGGGAAACCGCTTCTGCTAATTATTGTAGGTGGTCTTCAAAAAAAAAAATCAGAAAAATGGTATATAAGGCAATAGCTAGTAAAAAAGTTTAGAAGAAAACTATTTGAAAAAGTTAAAAAGGCAGTTTTCTCCGACTTGAACATCTGAGAAAGTGGAAGTATCAAAGAAATACAATCTCATTCAACTTTATGCTCAGCGGTACGTGATTTAAAGGATAAATAAGATTATGTTGATAAAAAGAACAGGGGTGATAAGAATATTTACTTTTTAGTCTGAGATAGCTTTGTCACGTTAGTGTAAATTTAAACACGGCTCCTGTATATTTTAAAGATAGCACTATCTTCTTCAGAACACGTTGCATATAAAGAGCGAATTTTTTTTATAGTTTTCTTTATGATGGAAAAAGGTGAAGTTTGGAAATTATTTTACATATTGTGTGTTGAAATGATAGAGACTAAAACATTTTGGAAAGTAATAGAAATATTTCAATATAAGATTGATAAAGCTATAGTAATAATATTTCTTTAGGTTATAATGGCAGCAATTCCGAGATAGGGTTAAAAAAATAAACACATTCCTTGTTTATGACTTTTTTCACTTTGAGTTGTTTGTTATTTGTCTCGCCACTTATAAAGCTTGGAAAGTCGAAATCATTAAATGAAATGAAAATAACATTACAAATTTATTTAAATTGCATGTATTAATATTTGATTTTTGAAGTCTTTTTGCAACTGATATAAAGTGGGTCATAAGAGAGAGATGTTCCAAAGTTCTTTAACTTATTATGACAAACTTTGTCATCTATCTTTTTGAAATTTACTATAATTACAAATATTATAATAGTTACTCTGTTAACATAGCTTCGAAGGAAATTTCTATTTCCAGTTGTTAGGCTAAAAGCTATAAGCCTTTTCGGAATAATGATTTACGAATGTTATTTTTTTTACATGGAACTAGATTATTTCACTTTTTAGATTACTTTTTGTGTAATAAAAATAATAGCAGTTAAAAAAGAATTCTTTGATTTAGACTCTAAAATCACAGAATATCTATTTAAGGAAATATGTTTATAGAATTTACGAAATGCTGAAATTTTAAAACGCAAACACTTACTCTAATTCATAAAAAAAAAGTTACTCAAAGAAGAAACACAAAACTCAATTGCAAAGCGAGTAATGATAACTTTTGTAGTCTAAATATTAATGTAATTTATTGCAGAACTTTTTCTGAAAATTTTATATATTTTAGCTTTATTTTTAACATTTCTGTTTACATCTATTATTTAATCGAGATTAAAAAACATAAGCTATGAAAAAATTATATTTTATAACTGTGTTCGTAACATGTTATGTGGATTCTAATTCACTAAAAGATATATTTTTTAAATATATCTTTGATTTTGTTCATAAAGATGTGATAAGTATCTAGCCATATGTAATTATACAATCATTGTGATTTTTTTGTTTGTTTTTCTCATACAACCCATTATAGGATAAACATGGAGAAAAAAATTGCATTTTAAGCCATATAAGAGAATGGATTTTCAAATATTCTTTTCAATATTGTTGTAGATATTGCCCGTTGGATTGGGATTGAAAGAAGCCCAACATAAGAATAAATTAAAATGTTGCTTTATTCATCAAGAAACCCAGAAGCGCAGATAGTAAGAAACTTAACCAAAGTGAGTACTTGTAGAAATCCACAACACACAAGCACATAGTATTCGTAATTATAGTAATTTTAAAGAATACAAATTCTGTCCATAATGATACAATTAGAAGGTAAAAATCAAACATCGAAATTATAAAAAACTGTCATATTTACGTTTATTAAAAGTTTGGATATTTTCTTGCAAATTCGGTGAACAAAAATGTAAAAACATAAGGAAATATTGCAATAAGGGTAATCAATTTAATTTCAATTTTTTATAATAAAATGATTTAAATTTATTTATTTTATTCAGTCCTGAGAATTACAGTGTTCAGGTGTCCTGTGATAAAAAAATATTAAAAAAGAATGTTTATATATTGTTTCCCTGAAAATAAGTTTTTATATGGATAAACAGTTAACATAACATGACTTTCAATTATTTAAAAAAGAGTTGAGCATTTAAAAATATTCTGATTTTACTGATAATGTCTGAAATTTTAAGCATAAAAATAATGAAATGATTTTAAAATATCATGAAAAATAAACATACATCATAATATTATATTATTATAGATCTGGAGTGGTAAACCAGTGGCATACGAGCCATCGATGGCATGCGGCACAATATTTTGGGCACGCCGCCAATCAAAACGGTTCGCATTTACGATTTGCAAAACGGCTTGCATGTGACTTCATTTGATAAACTGAATTTGTTCCAATTCGATTGGTTGGAAATGGAAGAATTTGAAATGCAACTGATTGATTTCCAGTCTAGTTCAATTGAATTCAAAAATTTGTTGAAACCAGGAAAAAGTTGGAATTGATTGAAACAGAAAGATTAACAAGTAATATAAGTAAAAATACCAGTGACGAAATTTTGGAAACATGGAATTCTATTCAAACATTTAACTGTTTGAAGAAGCTGGCTTATTTAATTTTAAGTATATTTTCATCTATGCCTGCGAGTCTTTTTCAGAAAGGAATAACATTAAAGACTCGCTTAGAAACCGTTTGGCAGATACTCTAATTCAGCGTGCATTCTGAATATCTTACAATCCTAATATAAATTATTTGTCATCTAATCCGTAACAACAGAAGTCACATTAATGCTACTTTAATTTGAATTACATGTATAACTAAAACATTTACTAGCATACAGTGCAAAATGCATTTTTTCGTAGAAAATAAAGAGTTTTGAGTTGTTAGTATTTAGTTTTATTATCTTCCTAAAAATCACATGCCAAAATTATTTGACGGCGCGTCTATACCTCATTAGACATTTCTTTAGAAAAAATGGCATATTCATCCATAAAGGTTCGCTATCCCCGTTATAGATGAAGCATATAGTTTACCACGATTTGAATCTTGATTCGTTTTGGTTTTTATTTTTTTATTTTTTTTATTGAGGTATTAAAGAATTTTTTTGCATTGACATTTCTTAGTAAGTATTTTGAACATATTTGAAATTTAGCTAAAGATATTATTTAAAATGATAATAAATATGTAGTAATATAATTAAATGTAATATTTATTTATTACAATATTATTAATAAATATTATATTTATTTATATTACTACACATTTTTAAGTATTAAAAAAAAAGGCAAACATAAGATATTTTTAGTGAATAAAATAATTCTTTTAAGCTTTACCAAACGATTTTTCAGAAGTTTCGAATATGTTTTTAGAGATTAGATTTATCGTAATATGAAAGGAAATTTATTCGAAAATTCATCAAATTTTTTAAGCTGGTGCATCTGTACTTGGAATGAACATATATGAAAAACAGTCACAATCTGAATCATTCTGATAATTTTATGTATCCTGTGGATAATGAGTCAAAATATTCAGATTGCTCACACGTGCATAATTCATACATAATGAATGCAGGATTTTCCCTTTAAGAGTGTATCATTATTCACGAGACCAGATCGGAGAACAATTGTCTGTGTTAGAGGATAAAAGAATGCTGCGTCTCACTGTTAGCGTCTGTCTTCTTTTTCCATTAAGTTGGGATTCTTTTACGATTTCAATGTTTTGTTGTTGTTGAAACATTAAGTTTTTTTTTTTTTACATGAGTCAATGATCTTTTAAAAAATTTCTTTAGCATTCTTGTTTATATTTAATGGTAAAAGTTCACGATAAACTCTATGGAATTTGTTTTTATTGCATGGATTTTTTTTGTAACTATAAAGGAATTTTTAATGATAAAGATGAGGATTAAAACTGCCATTTTGCATATGTTTTGGTAATGAAAGTCACCATCGATTTTTAAAATTGTATATTAGCTCATCATTTCTCGATTTTCCATTACTTTTTTAATATCTATTTCTTAAAATTTTTTTTAATTAAAATTCATTTTGGGGAATTTTAAATAGTTAATTTGAAGACGAATTTTTCATTCCTTTTATTTGTATTAACTAATTTTTAAGGAGAATAGTTTATTTTAATAAAATCTTTTTATTTTTTTTATTTTCAGTATTTGAAGAAAATCGGCGATAAGAACAATAAAATTTTAAATTCTGCCTTTTTTTCCTTTTTATATGAAAAAACCTTTTTTTTAAAGTATATATTAAAAAAGTCCTGCAAATGTCAAAAAATTTGAATTTGAGATTTTGATGAATTTTAATGTGTCAAATTTCACTGAGTTTTTTTAAAAAACAACAACACATTTTTGGAATTGTATCTGTTTTCCAGTGATCACGGTAATTAACTCATAAATGAATTGAGCTGGACTGATGAAATTTGGTATATAGTCTCAGCTCAGATTTGTAGAGTTCTATCACATTTTGAGAAAGTCACTGTGACCAGTTGTCCAAGTAGAAGTTAACACAAAATTGCAAAACGGTGGGAGTTAAATAGATAAAATATGGTACACATAACGAATAGCTTAAGAGGAGATATATATTAAATTTTTAGCTAAATGCAGCAGCAGTTTGGCCGTTTGTCAACTCAAAATCTCATAACTCAAAATAAATCTAAATCCCAGTGACTTAAATATATGAAATTCGGTATGTGATTTTATGACTACAGTTGACGTTCTGTGTAAAATTTTGATTGCGATGGTTTCAAAATGCACTCTGGATGTTTTGATAATTTGATTTGTCAAAACTTTGTGACAATATTATTGAAATTGCAAAATTTGAGTTAAAAATAATTATCAGTTTCTCTTTATTAAAAACTTTAAAACAAAAATTATTATAGTATAGGGTTTATGTCTCTCTCTCTATATATTATAAACCCTGTAATTACTAGTTACAGGGTTTATAATACATGCATTTTGTTTGTGATATAGCCTATTTATTATTTTCTGGATCAACTTAATTCATCTATATTGGAAAAATAAACATTTTATTTTGTTTAATCGTAAATATTCAAAATAAACAATCATATACGACTTAAGGAGACTCTTAACTTCTAAGGAATCTCGTAATTAAATGTAAAAATTGTTTTATTGAAAGTGTCAGTTCCATTTCTAAATATTAAGAAGTTTTTTTTTTGCTTTATTAAGTTTCAAGCTTTTAATTTTCTACATATTTCACGCTTTTTTTTTGTAGAAAATCGCATAATGAAAGTGAATCGTGGCTCTATCGCTGAATTTCAGTTTGAAGAGCAAATGATTATGGATTTGAAACTGATGCTCTCGGAAATTTATCTGTTTATGGGTTTGGCATATATCAGATGCACCGGTTGCAAAATTTTGTCATTTTGGTGCTATGCGAAATTATGGATATTGAATTACAAGTTCAGGAAACATTTCCTCATCTTAGTGATACTGATTTTCAACGCCCACTCATAAAAGTATAAATGCAGTTTTAAAGCTGACCAATAGTCTAGTTTAACGTTCAAACAAGTCAAAACTTATATAATTTTTTGAGAGATAACGCTTTAATTTCGTAACATTAACAATGTTTAAAGTTTCAGAACACTATTAAACAATTATAATTTTCTCAGAAATAAAGGCGTAATAGTTTTTTGTCACATCAAAAAATAATTTTCTTTTTGTCGTATCAATGAAATATTTTACACGTTTTCGCGCATCAAACGCTTTAATTTTTTTTATATAGCACATTGGTTGTCACATTGGTATAGCACATTGGTTTTTATACAAATTGTTGAAAAACGACCATTTATTTTTTAAGTCTATTTTGTGAGGACATAGAAACATAATTACAATTTTATTGTTTTGATGTATTTTTTAATGAAATTTTGAAGCTATTTTGACATTACCTGGCACCGCACAAATGGAATAATTTTACTGCAAATGCACATATATTATGTTTCTTTCAAATAATATTTCAATAATAATAAACGATTGCTCTAACATAGTTTACTTTGCCGGTCACTTTGACCCACACGGCGCTAACGAAATAACCAGATGTCGGTCAATGTGATAAGAAATACTAATATACATTAATTTATTGTCATTGGGATTCCTTTCAGGTTTATAAAATGCTGTTAATTTAACACTGGAAAGTTCATGAATTAATGTGAACGCATATAACTAAACAGTACTGAGAATGAGAAGAATCATCCAAGATGAAATAAAATTTAAATTTACTGATTTTAACTACCTAATCAGAACTTACAACTTCGTGAATGAATACTTATTTTTGTAGACACATTGAAAGTAATCTTTTAGGTATATCGATCTATTCTTAATGGAAAGAATCATTCAACCTTTTATAAAATCAATAAGATTTTCTAGAAGAAACAAAATCATCGATTTAAAGAAAAATAAAACGAATAAATGAATACAATGTTTTTCTACAGTCTGGTTTCATATACAAATAAAAAAGGCGCGCAAAAGGTCTTAGAATAATTAAATCTGTAATATCATCTATATAAATAAAACTGAAACGTGAATTATTTTGATTTCTATTACAGTCCAATTTACTTAATTAGTTTACTTCAATTTTTTCTTACATATTTTGTAGAATACAAGGAAGTTGAAAGTGATGATTCCGTGGCAGTTAATTAAATGATAAATTTTTTATTAAGTAAAATGTTTCCTTTGAGCATGGCATTATTGCGACAACAACATTATGACAACGTCTGAGGTATGTTTACAGAAAAGAATTGAAATACCCAAAGCATAAGATAGAAAATTAATAAAATTATTCTATTTTTATTGGTGCAAAAAATAGTTATTTTTTTACATGAGGAAGTTTTTTTTTCTCCAAATGTTTTTAACATTTTAAAGTTTCCTGTTGCTTGTAAAAGGATACAAAATTTAATAGTTAGGAGTTAGGGATTGAAATTAATCCCTAAAAATGTGCATCTTTGTATTCTTAAGTTGTAAGTTTACACTTAAGTTATCGTTTGTTTTAAATTTGTTTTTAAAATTAGTATTAAAATTGAAAATAATAATATTTGTTTTAATGTTTTTAAAAATCGTTTGGGATATAAATTTTTTGAAAAACTAAGTGAAAGTAAAATATTTTGCTGAAATAGATTTTTCCTATTTTAATAAAAAAATAATAAAAATATTTAATAGATTTATTTTGCTGATTATTTTATTTAAAATAATATTTTGCATTAAAGATGATTTATTTAAAAGTATTTCCTTACGGACACGTTTGAATTGCTTGTAGCATTAATATTAAATATATAATATTATATATATTTTCTGACATACATTTCTCACATTTTCTCATATACATATTATATATATTTTATCACATTTTACACATTTCCTCGAAGCTTTCAAAAGCTGATTTGTTATATTATAATTTTAACATTTGCTATAATTATTTGCTATAAATACTTCAAATTTTTATCCCAATTGAAGTGAAAGCAAGGTTCTAATGAAGGTTTTGTGGCAATTAATTAAACAGCTGCTTTTCTTTTCTTCTTTAAAAAAACTATGAAAATTTTATTCCGCCCAATGCTGAGTACATCAGTTAGCATTTAGCAGTTAAAATTGAGCATTTGTACAAGGTATGATTTTTCGCTACATTCTTATATTAAAATAATTCCAAGACTTATTCTTTTACAAGTAATACAAAAATGTTGTTCAGCATTAAATATAGTTAAAAAATTACATCTTCAAAATCTATTAAATGCTATGAAAAATTCATGTATTCGTGCATGTTCATGCAGAATTTCATTTAAAGTGCATGCAAAAGATTACCTAGGATTATTGCTTGAAAGAATAAAATACCAGGAAGACAAAGGATAAAATTTGGTATTGCCAATTATTTTTCATGAATAAAAGATCTAATAGTATTTACGAACAATCAATACATCAAAAACTTTTATATCTCCTAATAATACTGTCAATCAGTTTCTGTGATATTGTTCTTTTGAATGAAGAGTATGGAACACTTAAGGTATGTTAAGGAGTGCCTGGTAATATGTCATTTTTTTCCGCCGGAAACATTCTTTTTGATTTCTACTTATCTTGGATAATCTTTATAACATATTAAAATACGAGATACTTCAAGATAAAGAGAGTAAGATAAATATAAACTAATTCAATACTTTATTTAATTATTCAAGATTGAAGGGTTCCTGATTTATCATGAGACTAAAATAATTATTAATTTCTGAATTAAAGCAGTAGCATATCGAAATTTGATAGAAAAAGGAACACATAATTATTTAGCCATTAGTGTTACATTAAAAAAAAATTAGAAGCAATTAAAGTTATCTCTTAAAATTTCTTCGACGAATGCATGCGATACTTAATTTTTGTGTGTGTCTCCGTTAATTATTCTTTTCAAATAGAACATCAATAACTAAACTTCAGAAATTGCATCTTAACAGCAGATCACAATATATTGTAAAATATATTGGATAAAAGCAAGAAAGAAAGAGATTTTAAAAAGTCAAATACATTTCACAATTTTGGATAGTTTATGCTATTTTAAGAATTAATGACGCTTCAATTTTAATTGGAAAATACATCAGACCAATGAAAAGTATCAGAGGGCCTTATATTGTATTAAAAAATTAAAATAGCCTAAACGTTTAATACAAAACATTCTGGAGCGATAATGCTTTAGATTTGATTAGTCTTTCTTTGTTTTAAATTGGAAATTTTATTTTTAATTAAAGCCAATGTAACGTGCACACATAGAAAAAAGTGATAAGTATATTTGCAATGCTGATATGCACAAATACAGGAATTGTAGCAAGGAAAAGCACCGTGGAAAAATATATTACACCAGGGAGAGTGGTCTTCCCAAAACTTTCTCGCATGCTCTCTAAAAAATTTGTCATGCCAGAGAACGCCTTACATGGCATTGGTTTACAATAGTTACGAAATATTAAACTTTGGCCTGAATTTAGTATTTTTATTGAATCTCTCGTGCGATCCTTGGCAAGTTTTTTTAGTGATTAATCCGAGGCATGCGGTTAAAAATATCCAAAATCCGAATTAAGATTTCAGTCGCTTTCTTCCCAGCTGACTGAAACAAAAATTTGATATGAAACCGCATTTAGAGTCGCAAAAACAGATAGCTTAAGACAAATATTATCTAGTTTCTGAGCAAAAATAATTGGTGTATTTCTATCCATTCTTTAAACATTGTTGTTCGACTGATAAATTACACGGAATTTTCTATTTTTTTCACATTTCAATGTGTTAAAACCACTATAAAATATTTCTAAGCGAATAGATTACTTATTCTCTATTTCTATAATTGGAAAACATATTGAGATATCATCATTAAAATATTAAATTAAAAAAAATCCCAATTTCGCAAAAAATCAACTTTGTAACGTAGTCATTTATCTTAAATCCAAAAATTATTTGCCTCACTTTTATCATTACCTAGTCGCTCTATTCATTGGATTCCAAACTGCTAATATATATTTTATTGACAAATGGATTGCGTATATTTATGGAAAACTTATTGGGACAGTCTCACTTCACTGGTGCAATTTTTGCAAGTTTTGGAATTAAAAATAAATAAAAAAAGAAAATGTTATAAAACTTTTAAAAAACATATTGGATTTCTATTAGATGTATTAATTTGGAAAAATAATATTTCAATTAATTTTTATAGTATTAATAAAAATGATAGCAAGAAACTTTTTACTCTACCCCACGGATAACGGTATACGGAATTTAATACAAATAAAAATACAAAATCAAAATGCCATTAATCTAATACAAAAAAAAATAATCAATACAAAGTATATAAATACACTGAATACAAATAAGTACTGTTATATACAAGTATGAAATATACATAAAGTTAGTTAATACTTAGTAAATAGTTTTCACAAATAACAACAATGCTAATAATTATTTCATAATCAAAAAGATAGAAGAAATAGAGTAAAAAAAATTAGAAGCTATTTACACAACATCATTCTCCAAAGACATTAATGTTCTAATGAAAATTTAAACAGTTACTTAACTAAAATAAAAATGCGTTACGTGAGGAAACAATGTTAAAAATGAGAAATTAATTAATTCTTGCGCTATAATGACATACTATTTGCACATCGCTATACAGGTTTCTAGAAATTAATTTATAGCGCAAATTTTACAACATATATATATGATAAAAAGACGCATGAAAAATATTGAAATCACATTAAACATTAAAAATCTATCATCATTAACAAGAATTGTAGGGTTTCTTTTTTTTGTAATCCAAATATTATTTACTTTGCCTTTTCTAAAATTTTATTATTTTTATTTTTTTGTTATTTGGTGACAAAAACATTTATTCATCGCTTTAAAAAACGATAAAAACAAATTATAGTTCCACATATTTACTTCTAGCATAATATCTATTATTATTTGAAACGCAGAATAATTTTTTTCATCAGTTATCAAGAATTATAATTATTTTAATAAAATCATTTTGAAGAAACATTTCCTAAACAGTTCTTACATCTCATTAAAATACTACAATAATTCTATAAAGTTGAAATTTTTTTATTCATACATTCATTTATACCAGCTTTAATAATGCATGTGGCTTTTTTTTTTTACAGAATTTTATTTTAAAAGCTATCAAGAGAAAAAACTTTAAACAAAAAATGAAGATTGTCATATTTTTTTTTCTTTGTTCTCATTAAGAACTTTCTGTATTCCTAGTCATTTTAAGAAAATCCGTCTATTAACAAAGTTCTTCCTGAATTTCCCCAAATACTTAGTTTTATAAAAGTCCAGATTAATATTCTTCGAGGAAAGAAAATGGCGTAAAATCCTTCAAGATACCAAGATGATCTTTTATGAACATCTATCTATATGCAAATTAAGTGAAAAGTTTTCAATATTTGATAGGAAAATATAAGTTATTCCCATTCTTTGATGACAAGATAAAACACTTCTATTATACAAAATGTGCCCTTCAAAGCCAATGAAGGGTATACGTCAAAAACTGACATTGCAAGGATGTTTTAGAAGAGAAGCGGTAATCTCTGTAAATTACTTTATCGATTTGAATAAAGTACGATTTCTGCGAATAAATAAGACATTGATGGAAACATGCCTTTCGAAACTTTATAATATAAAATTAAAAAAAATGAATAAATAAAAAAAAATATAACGAATTAAATTATTCAATAAATTTTACATTATATATTTTTTTAATTTCTTTTTAAAATTAAACAATTAACGCACTAAAATTACTTTTAGATTTTTTCAAACATAATTAAATATTCTTCATATTATTTCTCATACAGCATAATGCGTTTAATAACTAATTAACGAAACTTGAAATACTTAAAAACACACACAAATATATATATATATATATATTTCATCAAACCATTGTAGATATTTTTAGTTGTTTCACGACGAAGTTACTGTTTTAACAATAAATTTTTGGAAAGATTTACATATGTTTATCATTTTTTACATCTTTTCTTGATGGCAGTGTTTTTTTATTACTTTTTTCTTACTTTGTAATTATCTTTGTCATGCACAGATATTTATCAATAGCCTTTTACAGCTACATTCTTTATTAAAAAAAGACGTTTATATATTTGCGGAAAGCCATTGGATTGTTAAAACTTTAAATTTCACTGAATTGAACTACTTAATTGAATTAATTTCTTGTAGTTAACTTCTTAAATGTGGAATTATTTAAATATTCACGAATTTTTTAAATTTCGGATAAAAAAAGAATATTAAAAAACCGAAAGGATATTATTCTTCATTGAATTCCGATTATCAAGTTAATTTCTTGCAATTGTTTCTTTAATTATTAAATTATTTATATAATCGCAAAAATAAAATTAAAAAAACATACGATTTATTGAATTCAAAATACTGATATTTATTGAATTCAAAATACTTAATTTCATGCAATTATCCCCTCAATTATGAAATTATTAATCTATTGGAGGAACATTTTATAAGCTAAATGAACATTATGCTTTACTGAATACAATTCATAGAATCAATTTAAATATCTTTTTATAACTTTTATATAACTGGGCGCTTAATGTTAAATTTTCTGCTTATGAAGAAGTTTATGAAGAATTGTAATCAAATTTTTCCCTCTTTTCAAATGCACCAGAGTTATAAAATTCTCTGGATTAGTTCTGGTGAAAATGCAAAATTAACATTTAAAGAATTTAGGTTTTAATTAATTGTTTGATTTTACTTCATTTTGAATCTATACAAGAAGTGCCATCTGGTGGGTAGTTTAAGAAAAAATAGAAAAATTGCATTAATAATTGTAATGAATCTTGGAACATATTAGAGAAAAAATGAGAAAATTTGATAAAAAATAATAATAAAGTTCTTCAAAAGCAATTTCTAAAGGTGTGTAAAAAATCTTTTAAAAAATAAGAATTAAAAAAAATCAAGTAAGAGTCGCTGAAGGTAACACAACGAGAAAAAGAAACTCAACTACGTATAAAAAAATCTTAAACATTAATTAAAAATTTAAAAAATATTCAGAAAGTGATTAAAATTTAAATATTATAAATTATATTTATTAACAACACCTCATTAAAAATTTGTACTTCATTTACATAGTTCATGTTCGTTACATTGGGCAAAAAGGGAAAGATAAAGAAAGAGTGAAAAAGGAATTCGAATTTATTATCTCTACGGAGATATATCTGAAGTTGTATATACATATTTACATTTATTAATATATTCCTATAGAAATTGTTTTACTGATGAAATTTGTATCGATAAATAATTGATTTTGATGCAATTCCTTATTCAAAAAAATGAACAATAATATATAATTAAAAATATGTAAGACACTTCAATATTTCATCGACATAAAAGTGCCAATTTTTGAGCAATGTCGGAATAATAGTTTATGTTTAATTTCTTTTTAATCAAAATATAATTGTAAATGAACTGTAGATATTCCAGTTTAATGATTTACTACAAATTTTTCACCAACTAAAAGATGCATTTCTCTTATTTAATCTATGTTTAAGGCGCTATACAGAAAGCACCCAGCGAATAATGGATTGGAATTTTAACCGATTTTTTCAGCTTTAAATATGAGCATAAAAACAAAATGTATTGACAGAATGTTTTATATAAATTTGCAGGAGAGATTAATGTTCTAGAGATAATAATTTAGATTTACAAAATTATTACTTTTTTTCAAATTATTAAAATGGAATGCCAAGCTGACAAAATTGAGCATTTTCGATATATTCAGATTTGTTTTTCGGATTTAATAAGGGTTAAAACCACTGTATCTGTTCTTGATATTTGTGCTGTGTTTTGAGAAGCAGCAATGCTTCAATATACCAATAGAAAAATAATAAAAAAGAATAATAAATAAATACAGATAATTGAGCCAACTTCATTAAATAAGCAGAAATTTTTAAAAACATAAATCAGCAAACTTACAATAAATTTGACAAACGCTTATGATTCTTAGTCAACGAAATATTATGCTTAATAAATTTTATTTAAAAGTTTTTCCCTGTAAAACACAGTTTTATCTTAATGTGAATAATTTTTATTCTCTTTGTTTTAATATTCATCTTGAAACAAAAATAAGAAGATAAGAAATTTCAGTGTCTAAAACATGATATGAGAAATTCACTAAACGAAATTTAAAAGAATATTATACATAAAATATCTAATTGAAAATTTTATCAACCAGTAAATTAGGCAAACCAGCTGGTAACCAAAAGTTGTTCTTTTTAAATAAATAAATTTTAGAATTCTTTCGAAATAAATAAAAACCTAGTTGCAAAAAAACAAAACAAAAAAACATTTTTAAAACTAAAATAAAAATATCAATCAATTAATAAAATATAATGAAGATAAATGAAAATAAAATATATAGGAAATGGTTCAGTCTCCCCATTTTGACTGTCATCTGATGCCGTATTTATAATTTCCATTCACTACAGTCTATTAAATTATTTACTAAATTTTGAGAAATAAATAAAAAAAGTAAGGAATATTTAGTAAAAATAAAGTTGGCAGCCATTAAAAGATAAAATTTTGAATTTTAAGATGTCATAAAATATTTATTTTGGGTATATTGCTCTAAAATTTAGGCGGAAAAAAAGGAAAAATTCCCCTCAAATTCCAAGTAATTGAGTATTTAACTAATTTTTGCACTTTAAAAACTTAATACTATTTTTTTCTTTTGAGTTAAACAATGAGTGCTCAAAATTTGACTGAATTCGTCTCAGTCGCGTAGGAGGACAATACATATTCTTAAATAACCGCAGTGACCTTCATGCGTATTAAATTAAGAATATTTATAAAAATAGGTTTCTTTTAGAAAAGAAAAATGCAAACATATAATAACAAGTTCTTTTTGAAAAAGGAAGTATTTTTGAAATTTCTCGAAATATTTTTTTCATCACTTTAACATTTAAGAAGCGAAACGCATTTGTTTTTCAAAATCTATTTTCACAATTTTTTGTAAAGTAAGGAAAAAAAAAAATCTTATTTCACAAAAAACCATCTAATTCAAAGCCATCGTAAGTCGCCATTCGTGGTGATTAATTATAAAAGTTTTAAGAATGAATCACCACTTTAAAAATCAGAACATTTTTCAACAGCACCTACAAGTGCAATGGTGCCATCATTCTTCCCGCAATATTACATCATCTGCTTTATTTCAGGAAGAAACAAACAAGCAAACAAACAAACAAACAGAGATAAAACCTTTCATCACTTTACCACGCATATTTCAAAATAGAGGAAGTGATTTTTCACAGAGTTTTATCATTTCAACTAAAGTAGAAAAATTATTTTAGTTT
>JAPMOR010026636.1:0-51988 GCA_026543865.1 Argiope aurantia | reverse complement strand
AAGTAACATGCATCTCACTTTTCTTGGTTGAAACTTTGCCAATATTATTTTCCACAGATTATTTCCAATGCAAATATATTTTCGCCTATTTTACATTTGCAATTACAAGTACGTCGTCTAAATATTAAAAAAAAAGTTAAAGTTATAAGACACTCTTATGAATAATTTCTTTTGAATTGTAGGAATACCTTTTATAAATCTTATTTTATTTTTCCATAAAAAATATATTTTTTCAGGTAGTAAAGCCTGTTGAACAATAGTATGCGATATCATATTATATTATTCTATATTTAACAATATTATACAATATTGCGAATATTGTTTAATATTCTACAATATTGTACAATATAAATGTGCTATTTGGATTGGGCATCCACTGTTCAATCTAATTGTGGCCTCAACGACATGTGTCAAAACTATCGTAGGCAGAATATACATAAAAAAGTGTTTGAAATGACTTTAAGAGTCTTCTGTTGTTCCTGCAGATAAATATAATACTGAAAAAATTACAAACCCATATCTTTGTATAGATTATTCCTCAATTCTATGGAAAACCCTGTATCATATTAGACAGAGTAAAATATTTTTGGTACATTAAACAAAAACAAAAACAACAACAACAAAACACACACACACACAAAAAAACCCTCCTCAATTTCAGCAACAACAATTGACCGAATTATGAAACTTTGAATTTCATTTATTTATCAGCAATACAGCAATATTTTATTTATCAGCAATTTACAATCAGCAATATTTTTAACCTCATGGAAAAGTGAATTGGACATCTTTGATCCATCTGTGAAATGATCTCAGATTAAGATATCATGAATCTAGGGACTGAATAAGAATTTAGAGTTTGTAATTTTTCAGCATCACATTTAATATCAAAAACAACACAACATTTAATTGTTTAATCATTTGAAGCATTTTTCCAATTGGAAATATAGGCTTAATTATAATGCTTTATAAATTAACTATTTTATCATAACTAAAATGGTCATCCTGTACATAAAAATGAATGTATGTGACACAGGAAAAAGGAAATCAGAAATAATTTTCTGAATTCTTAATTAATTGAAAACATTATTCAATTAAATAGTCAATATTTAATTGAAAATATTAATATAAATAATTTTCTTCTAACATTTTTCTTCAAGTAAAAATTTGGTAAGTAATTAATTACATTAACCAGCTAACAAATGATTAAAAGCAATTTAACTCATTTAAATTAATCTCATTTTAATAAACGGCAATGAGAAAAAGATGAATAATTATGAAGGGCGAATTGATTAATTGAAAACAATATTTCAAAAAAATAAAATAAACACATGAATATTATTTCAAAAAAATTTAAATATTCAATCAGAAAATATAAAATAGCTGGAAATATATAATATTCTGAATAAAATGTGTTCCATTCGAAAAATTATCAGATAATTTATAATCTTTTGGTTAATTTTTTTTCATATTTTTTTTAAAAAAATTATTTTAATAAATAGACCGACATATCCAATATAATGTTGTAATTTCCACTTTACAGTTGAAAAGTTTACTCTATTCAAGGAGAATCAAGGAAAAAAATTTGAATATTAAAAATTGGGCTAAATACACTTTAATTAAGAAAAATAGATCAGAGGGGAAAATAATGGGTAGGCATTTCTTTTCTAGATAGTACAATAAAAAATAGGTAACTGATAATAAAATCTTCATACAATGTAATAAATCTTTAAAAAGCGTATAAAACTTGAAATAGTACAAAATAAGAAGTACTTTATGCAAAAATTGCAGTTGCAAGTTGAAAATTTTAGTAATAACAAAACCACATTTATCGATAACTGCTGTCGAAGTAATCAAATAAAATTTAAAAGCAACAAACAATTTTTTAACAGATAAAATTATAGCTAGGCAAATTAAGTAAAATAATATGTAGCACACAATGCAGATATTGAGAAAAAGTATCCACATTGAATTGAAATCAATGTTTAATAAAAAAGAAACCGACATTTTAACGATATTAAAATAATAAAAACCAATAAAAGAGAAAATTGTGCGTATTTCGATGATCATTTTAGTAATTAATATTAAATAAACATGTAAAAAATTAGTACAAAGGCGAAAAATGGATTGAAAAATGTAAATGATGATGAAATATATAAAAAGTAGAATGTTTTCTGATATTTTAACAATGAAAATAAAATTCTCTGATCGTAAATAATTAATAAGTTTAAACTTGATGCTTGAAAATATGTATAAAAGACTTAATGTCAGTAGATAGGTAACATCAACAAAAATTATTGAAAAAAAGTTAATTAAAACATGAAATAAATTGAATGCATTTGAGATTATACACATGAATATATTAGAAGATTTATATATTAGAAGGCAAAATACAAAATACATATGAGGTAAGACTTTAATAGTGGATGAAAACATTAAACTGGAACTATTTAAAATAAAATTTAGATACATTTTAATAATTATGGATAAATTTAACATATCTCTGATCATTATTATATAAGCAAAAAACCGATAAGCGATTGATATCCAGTAACTTGTTCTTACCATCACATACAATATTGAGGATAAATATCGATAGTATCCATTATACAAAATTTTGTGCAATATATAAGTCAGTATATAGCTTAGAAGAATAGCTGAGGATTTTCCTGAAGTAAGGAAATATTTTTGCAAGGAGGTAAGAAACACAAAACTGGCAGCAAAAACTGCATTGCCAATAAACTCCTTTGCAACCGAAAATAAAGTACTGTAGAAAACAGTCCATTTTCTTCGAACTTCTTGAGAGGTTTTTCGAAAACACCACAAAAAGTCATCAACTGACAAACTATACGCAAGGCATGTGGTGGCTGACAGCATGATGTAAAATGTTGATGAAATCACAGCGGACAAAAGCTTCACATATGCAGTTAAAAATGCCCAATACACTTCAAGTGAAGAAGACAGCATGAATTCCGTCATCAAAAGGAAAGCAAAATTATGAGCCATTGGCACATGATGAAAGTTCTTACAAATAACAATTATTAATAAATATAATTCTAATGTTAGGGTATTATCTCGAGTTTTACGTTTAAGAACAGATGGTAGATGTAAATTACCGTGGAGGGACATTGTGCGACGTATGGTCTCCATCATAGTAATACGAAAAATAAAGCAAAACAAAAGAAAGAAGCTAAAGTTTACTTTAAATGCCTTTGTTTCAAGCCTATCCAACCACGACGACCGAATTTCATCTTCTAGACTTTATATTTTCCTCGTTTGGAGTTGAGATTCGTACGTTGATTACAGCGACGAAAGATTTACACAACCTAGTCGTGGTAAACAATAAGTATGAGTGAGTTTTAGAAAGAAGATTTGGCAACAAAAACAATAATTATTAAAAACAGTTTAATTTCCGTAAATTATTTCCTTTTGTGTAGAGTCTGGCAACAAAGCAATGCGTGACATATAAACCGAAGGTGAAGGTTTTAGGGCGGCGAAAAATAATTTATTTTTTTGGCGACAAAAAAATTTAAAAAAGAATAAAATAACATATCATTGTTGAAAGCATGGAATGAACTCGAAGAATTTTTAACAGCATCTGAATGTTCAAGGGTACTTGATGTTGGTTTTTCAAAAGAATACATTGCAATAATTAAGATATTTTATTTTTCCTGCAGTTATAAATCGAGTTGAGCGCCATGTTTTTATTTTTTATTTCATTGCTATCCGTATAGTGTCAAATGGCATGAAATAATTGCCCTTTAAGATAGATGTTTTCCTTATTTCTTTCCTGGAAGTTTATAAAGATTCAATTATTAAATTTATAAAACAGTTCAGTTCTTAATGATAGATCTATTTACTTATAAATTATGGACAAAGTTATAAAAATGATATTTTTTTAAAGTTTATTATTTCCATTTAATTGATTTAAAATTTGAGTTTAGATTTGAGTTAATTTCACTTTTCCAAAACGCGTTTTTAAAATACCCATAGCTTACTTTTTATAAGTTTGTGAGCATCATCTGGAATTCATTTGAATTCAAATTATTGAAAAAAACAATTGAAAAATTAACGATAAGTTTCAAGTTGAATTGTTTTATCAGAAACATATATACAACAAATAAAGGAATACAGAAATGATTTTTCCCAACAATTATCGCTTACTCTCTAATTTAATGTTCTTATGTATCATTAACCACATGCCATTGACAAACCACAATTATGATCTCTAATTTAATGTTCTTATGTATCATTAACCACATGCCATTGACAAACCACAATTATGAAAGAGCTTATTAGCATCACTTTATTGCGACTTTTTTTTTTTTTTTTGACGATTGATCTCTGAGATGCGGTTAACACAAAACTACTAGAAAAACCAATGTCTACTTTGGATGACATTTTGCTGACCAATTAAACTAAGATTTGACACAGAACTATAATTATAGTCATAAAGTTATATACCAAATTGCATGTATTTAAATTATTGCTTTTATATGCTCGTGAAAGTACAAGTATTTCCAAATGTTCTGCTTATCTATACCATAAATGATAAATCTGCATACCCAATTTTATTTATCTATCTCTTCTTTTTTCAGTTGTAGTGCTAGCTTATATTCGAATAGCTGATTTCATCATTATGGATTTCACTCACAATTTGATAGGAATATACAAATTTAGTGTACAGATCACATACCATATTCTTCCATGTAGTTCAAAGTGCTTTTATTTATTGTGTCCACAAATAAACAGGCAGATAGACGGACAGGCATATTTCCAAGTATGTACTTTTCAGACTCAGGGAGATCTGTAGTTTGGAGATTCGTCAAAATATTAACATCGTATTTTTTGGTGAATACAATATTTTCTCTTTATTTCGTATATGAGATAGTGAAAGATTTCTTATGTTATCTTTTAAAGTAATACTATTGTGATAAGTAAAACTTGCTGAAAGCTCTTAAATTAGTTACTGGTTTCCTAATAAACATATTCAAAATTTGGTTATATATAAAAAAACTGCAGCAGAAAATGTAGTAAAGAACGCAGAAATCTTGCATTCAGCACAAAATAAATATAAAAGTGTGAAAGTAGAATTTATTTCGATGTCGATGACTTCATGAAAATTTGCAAAGTCATGTGGTGAAAAGGCCGCGGTGGCCCTGAAGTCTAAAAAATATTTTTAATATTTTTTATTTGAGTGAAATTTTTAGATCTCTACTAAAGTATTTGAGAATATCTTTATAAAAATCTTATATTAAAAGCGTTATTTTAAGGTTTCAAATGGCATGATATTAATCTATTTTCTAAAATGTTGAAAAAATGAAATTTGAAGAAGTAAAAAACCTGACTCTGGCTCTGATTTTCAAAAACAGTAAATAGTATTCTTTACGAGCATAACAGTAATTGGGAAATGAATTCAAAGTTTCCTAGAGTTTCAGAGAATTCCCAGTTTTTAATCCTTTATCTTCAAATCCAGAAAAAAGTTTACTATAAATGATATACTTTTGCAGTTTTGTTTAATCTTACTTTGACAAACCTTTTTCATCTCAAAGTTTGGCTTGATAGAGTTCAAAGTTGATGTTTTGGATCAAACGTTCTCTTATTGGTGTGGTGCGGAAGTTAGGAGGAGGAGGCTTGTCAGCTCAGATGCCTTCCCTCGTCATCTCTACGAAGTTCAAAATTACAAGGTTCGCCCCAAAATAAACTTAGTGCTGCTCTTAACCCTCCAACTACTAACGCGGCCGGTTTCTATTGTAAGCAAGGTGTGCAGGCTGTAAAGCAAATTACCATCATGGGAATCTGGCGGGAGGATTTTAGCTATTCATATTTGAAAATGATGAATTACATTTGATTGGAAGATGTCTTAAAAGATTACAGAAAGAATGAGGGGTTTTGAATTGTGTGAATGTAAATAAATGTAAGAAATGTTGTTATTGTTTTATTAATTAAATTTGCTACTGATTTGAATAAGAAAAATGTTAACAAGTAAGAATACCAAATATAAATTTAAATTTTTGAGAAATCCATTTACTAACATTTATTTTGTTGAAAATTATATATTGAAGACAAGTATTATTTGTAACGCTAATGGATATGCAATACTTCTTGTAAGATGAGTTAATTTTTATTTCAGAAAATAAAATAAAAACATTTTAAGCAGAAACATTATAATTTTTGGAGTGATTAGGCTTTACTGAAGGAATCAAATGTAAAAATAATGAAAATTTGATAAGTTGTATTAAATTTATTTGTGAGTTAGTAGAGTCTTGAAATTTCATGCTTATTTGTATTCTCAATACAAATGAAAATTTTAATATTTTGGTAACCTAACTGCCAATTAATAAAGTAATAGAATTAATTTAAATTTTACATATGTGAGATTTCATAGTTGCGAACTTAGAAATAAGAAGGATTTCAAGATTTCATGATAAATGAATTTCAAATAAAGACTAATCAGAAAGAATAATTAAAATAAAATTATTTTTTTCTTTTCTGAATATTAATAAATTCTGTCTTTAAATATTTTTTATTAAATTTGATTTCTCTTAGAATTAATATTCCTCACAGGGCAAAAACATATAAAATAAAAGGTATATGATTTTAATTACAAGGGATTACGAGCCATATCAATAGAAACATATCATTGATATAAAATAAAGTTATTATTTAGCTTTTTGAACGTAGCTTTTGAGAAATCTATAATTACAACCTTTACGTTAAAACGTTTTCTAATCTTTTTCAAAACTTGAAAAATGTAAAACTTCCGAAAAAATTAATTCATGTTTGAATAGTTTGACTAAAAAGCCAAGAAAATTAATATTAATGTAAAGTTCAATAATTTTTCTCATTTTTGCTAGCCTAATAGAAAACTTTGAAAACAAATAAACAAAAAAAGGCTTTGATTAAAACATTTTAAACTATATATCTAGAAAATGTATGGCAATACTAGCGAATCTGTCAAATATAATACCCTTTTCACTAATTTTCTGAAAATAATCTTCTATAAAAATCCTTAAATTGCATTTTTTTTAAAAAATACATGTAGTTGAGTTAGTAAAATTCAATAAAGAATTATTTCATATCTTATTAATAATGAATGTTCATATATAAATTAGGTATTTAGATAATTTCTATCTATAATTAATAAAAAATATATTTGTTTTTGTTTTAAAATTAATGCATTTAACCAAAGATGTATTTACAGTTCGAAATTATAAAGTACTTAATAAAATGCATATAAATATCAATGGAAAAGTTCATTTCATAACTGTGGTGTTCTGTGTGATTTTGCAAATAAATAAATTGTTTCCATGTATTTAGTAAAACCGCATTGAAAAGGCTTATAAATCCTTATTATTATATAAAAATTGAAAAAAACTTGTTATAATTTCCCCGCATATAATTTTTAATACTGCCCAATGTAAAATACCGTCTGGAGATTTTTCAGCCTCAGAAGTATAAGTCAATATTAACATCTGTGGATTTTATTACCACCTGTAGAGAGGGAAAAAGATGGGTCAGTCCATTTCAGTTTGCCATTAGTAAATAATTCTCTGCATACAACTGAACTCAGATTTAAACTACCTTCAGGAGCCAAAAGACTGAACTGGATTTTAATTAAAATAAAATAACTCAAATAAATTCTCCAAAAGTACACTTTGAAATTAAGAATAATTACTAATAATTTTTGCACTAATTTTAGAAAACAATCCTAAGAAATTACTCATCTTTTGAAATCGATCTAGTATTAAACATATAAGATAATATGTAATTTGAAATATATCAATACAAATTTACAAACAAATCTCACGAAAGTGAAAGCAGCAGTTTGAAAGATGCCATTGCTGTTTCAAAACATTTGTTAGTGATGACTGATACCTTAATTTTGTAAATGCTCACTCCTTAAAAGTTCACCAAAATTCACAATTTTTTCTTGAAAAAAATAATTTATTCCGTGTTATCGATTTTATATTTATCATCTAAAATAGTATGCAATTTATAATATGTAATTGAAAATTTAAAAGAATGAGAATTCTGACAATCAGAAAGGTAGAATTGTCTCTCCGGCCGTTTATTAACGATGATGGATGGATGTTTGATACTTTAATTTCATTGACCTTCGCTGCTTGAAGATCAACGAAAACAACTAAAAAGGAGTAAAATCATTATGAAATTTCAAAAATAAACTTAAAATATACTCAAGCGATGTTAAAGATAAACCTGACCTGATTATATAAATAAATTAAACTGAATTAAATTTATCTATTGATTCAATTAAAAATTTTTTAAATAAAAATGAATGAAATTAAACCAAATTTTTTAAAATAATATTTTAGCATTACTTGTTTAGCATTTGAAACGTTATTCCAAACGTTAAACATTTGAAATAACAAGTAACAAACGATTAATCCCGTTTTTCACAACGACTGTAACATTTAGTATCTGAACCTACTTGTTCCTTTATTTTACCTGTCTAGTTTTGTATTTTATATCGGATACCCATTGGCGAATGAACAGTAGGAGAAAATTGGTCATTGCCAGGAGCAGGAGAACCGACCTACAACCATTCTGATATTTTCTTGTTTACGTAATACTTTTAGCGCTTTACGTCATAACATACATACAATAATAATCAATCATCATGTCACAGTGACGTCATCATGTCATTGTAGTTGAGAGAACTGGATATTGCTTAAAGCTTGAATTGACATATTGATCTGAAAATTTATTTTCTGATAAGTCGAAAAATGATTCCAGTTTATAACTCCTTTTTTAATTTGTACCATTTTTCTGATTATTAAAATTATCCATAACAAATTAATTATCAGTTTCCGTTTATTTTTAATGCTTTATGTAACCAAAATCTGAGTTTATAAATTATTACTTCTAAATAGAGGGTGTCCACTAAATTCCTTTTATCCCCATTAACTTGAGAATGGCGACAACGATAGTCACAAACTTGGTGCCTAGGTATAATAAAATGAATATGCGCTACACGGTGAGATTATATAAAGCACCATCTTGCTGAAAACGACAGAAGAGTTAGGGTTCCGATCTCAAAAATGGTACATGATATGGGGGGGGGTCATTACAAAATTATAGAGCGTCTTGGATGTAGTAAAGAAAGACATCCGAAGTGCAATAATGCTAAGAACAAAACGTTAAAACTCGCATTTATTTGGTAACGATTTCCAACAATTTTACACTAGAAAAATCCTTAGAAATAAATCAAAACAATTAGTTATTAGCAGATGCTTTTATTTTTTATGTTAGAAATGCTGTAAAGCATCATGGTAAACATTTATTGTTCAAAAGATGATATTTACTCGTGTTGTCACCAGCTATTATATCACAGAATTGGAAAAATCGCCTACCAAACGATTGGTACATCTTACACATTTTGTTCTTAAAACTATTGCTGTCAAAGCGTCCGTTTGTTCTAACTTGAATACACTCTATAGTTTTGTAAAGGAATGACTTCTTTTCCTATATCTTATACCGTTTTTGAGATAAAAATGCTACTCTGTTGTTTGCTACGAGATGGCATTGCAATCCATTTTACCGTGTAGCAAGTACATGGTAAACTTACCATACCTAGTTTGTGATTATCGTTGTCGCTATTCTCAAGTTAATGTAGATATAAAAACTTTAATGGTCAGCTCTGTATTTAAAGGTAATAATTTTAAAACTTATACTTTGGTTCTATAAACTGTTGAAAATAAAAGGAAACTGGTAATTTGATATGTAAAGATAGTATTTTCCTAGCAATTTCAAGACATCAATATACATTTTTTTTTAAATATTGAGATTTGTCTTCAAAGAAATCATTGGACGAATGAAGATTTTTTCAATATCAAATTATTACACCTAAAATCTGATTAATGAGACCTAAAGTATGTAAAGCAACTATTTCACAAATTCATTGTAAGTAGATTCCTATAAGAAAACTACATATTGCTTATGACAAGACTTCGGGAACATTTCTTCAGTTCTTTACCGACCATGGTCTCTAGAGCCTAAAACCACCTGTTTTGTCCACGTGATCTTGTAAACAGGATAACTAGAGTAATTTTATTTGGATTTTAACAGGTTTGGAATATGTTGTTAGAAATATAAAAATCTCGGACAGGTTCATAAATGGCGTATCTAACTCAAAGGGGATGGAAATGGTGGGGATTGAAATTTCCATTTCGTTATAACTTTCTTTATATTGAAGATAGAAAAATAAATCCAGTAAAGCAAATTAATCCCTTATTAAGGCGAACAACTTTTGAATTTGAAGGTTTTCGATAACTCTAATATCTTAGAAATTAGGAGCTGAAAAATGATTTTTAAGCTCTAATATTGACTTTTTCTAACACCAACAATTTATGTTGCCAGATAGTAATTTAAATGTAGAGGAATCTACTTTTGTCTTCTAGCTTGCCCAGAGGAAGATTTTATTCTTGTTTTAAAATCAATTTATATTTCAGAATTTATCTTTTCTACTTTGTACATTAATACTTCCTTGTATACGTTCTTTTTGACGTGCGATCAAATAATTTTCATTTCTTTTATAAACTTCTTTTATAAACTGAATTATTTCTGAAATATAAATGCAAAAATAGCGCATAATATAAAATTCCTTATCACATTGCAGGAAGCCTAAATTTTTGTAATTTCTTGTTTAAATAAAGTCTTCTTTCATTATTTCAGCTTAACTCTAAATCCACTTTTCTGATTATTATCTAGACAAATAATTCACATATTAAATAATAGCAAACAATAAAATCACAATTTCTTATCTAAAAATAGAACATAATTATAACCTTTCGTTTTTTATTGATTACCATTTAGTTTGAAAACAGCGCTCGTATCTTAAAAATATCCACTAGTAACATTAGCATCAAGTATTTAAAGAAAAGGATCAATACACAAAGAGTAATTTATTGACTTAACAACAGTTAACAATTTTTTCCTTGCACCAATAAATGAATATTCCCCCACCAAGATATAGCATAGAAATAATTCATTTCCGTGCCTAGCAGAATGAGCTTTTTCCTGAAAAGATTCTGATTAAATCCATTAATCTTAAACGAGCGTGCTGATGGCTCTTTCACGTCAAGATTTCTAACGGCTGTAAATGGACAACATTTCTTTGGCTCGTAAATATTGTCTGCCTGACTCTCTGGGAGGCGAAAGCGTTACTTTAAAAACCAGCCATTCATTATTTACTCCATCATTGTTCGAAGACAAGGGAACAAATGAGAAACCATAAAAGTTCGAAGAGTATTTTGTCAATGCTTAAAGAACGAGTTCGATGACTTGCTCGAGGTTTAAAATTTAAAAATTCGGCACTTCAAATCACGCTGGTCTGTAAAGATTTGTAAATGAGTGTTGGGATTTGTCTTTATAATATGGATTTTAATTTTTCAGAAATTATTAACTTTTATGCTACAACTCTTAATAAGTCATGTCTCACTCATTTCTGAAATAATCAGCATGGGAACTTTAACAAATTAAGCGTGAATACCGACATAATAGCTCGATTGTGTTCACCGAATTCTGGGTTTAGTTTTGATTAGTTATATTTACGACCTGTTTTAAAGTAAAACTAGGGCTATTTTGGGATGGTCCTCGTAATTTCAAACCACGGTCAGATGATGAAGGCGACACCTGAGTTATATTTACGTCCTGTTTTAAAGACAAACTAGGGCTATTTTGGGATGGTCCTCGTAATTTCGAACCACGGTCAGATGATGATGGCGACACCTGAGCTAGCCCCCCGCCTCCAAACTTCCACACCACACCTGACCACTTCAACTGACATAAAAGAAATGGCGAAATTTGTACAGTGGTTGGAACTAGGAAGCTCTGTCGTATTTTTTTTATAATGCTGAATGTATTCATTAGCAGAGTGTTTTAATATTTCTACCGAAAATAGGAAGTTAATATGTGACAAGCGACCACCAATGACATGTTTAAACATCATGAGCTTTTATATGAGACAAATTTGACGAATTCAGACCAAAATTAGGGATGGAGGACAAATTCTATGGTTTTTACTAATTATTTTATGTATATATTCAGTTGACTCTGAAAAAAATGTCTCTACAATGAAAGTTTTCTTAAATTACCTAACAAGAATATACTCAATAAGTAATTGAAGAAGATCGATTTGGAGAATTTTTTTTAATTCACTTAATGACACTTAACAAAATGTTTCCACTAATAGCAAATGAAGTAGCCAAGGGCGTGGATACAATGGAAAAATAATTCACTTTCGTTTCAAACATAATGAGGCTTTCCTACAAAAGATTTTGATTAAATCCATCAATCTTAAAAGGTTGTGTTGATGGTTCTTTCAAGACAAGTTCTCTAAACGACGGTAAATGAGCAATATTTTTTGGACAGGCAAATATTTGCCGCCTAATTTTGCAGGAAGCGAAAGGATTAATTTAAAACTAACCATTCATTGTTCGCAGACAAGAGAACAAATGAGACCAATAAAGTCAGGAGAGTATTTTGTCAATAGTTAAAGAACAATTCCAGGGTTCTAAATATCCATGAGGCTGAATAGTTTCGTTACGAACTGTAACTGTATACACATCTCGGATGTTGTTAAATTGTTTCGTAGTATATAAAATGTTTAACTTTCCTGTATTCAGAATTATTATTTTTATGATATTTTGAAACTTATTTTAAAAATATCTTTCGAATTTTAACAGTAATTTCAACTATGCTGGATTCTGTTATATACTTTTCTGATCAAACTTTGTGAGTGACAGGAAATTAAATTGATATATAATATAAATAGGAAAGTATTTGTTAATGTTAGTTTATTTGTAGAGCATTTCTCAAATTCTAATAAAAACAATTCACCAATTTAAAGCATGGCATTTTTTAAAATTTAATTTTGTTATAAGTTCACAGCGTTTCAAGCCCTTTTATATTTTTAGACCTACCTACATACTTTTGAATAACTTTCATTTCAGAAGTTATGGATATAAAATATTATTAATATGGATATTAATATTATTAAAATATTATTAATTCATTTACCATTATCTTCTTTACAGTTGAACAAAGAGAAATTGATATATAATATAATTATATATCAATTTCTCATTGTTATTATACAGGGTGTCTCAAAAACCTTGACCGAGGCTTTTATTCCTGAAATACTCATCGTAGACATATACTGTAAATTACAAAGTTGAGTAAAAAAAGTGCAAATTGCTATGAAATCAATTAAAGTTTTCGGGGGAACTAAACTTTAAAAAATACAGAATTTAAATTTTTATACGGACCCGGTACAAAAAAATTCCCAGTAAGTAAAATATACCGCATCCTCTAGTAGGGTCATGTACGAAATTTCAGCAATTTATCACAAAAAGTCTCAAAGGTATGAAGCTACATAAATGCTGACTTACACCACTTTTCGATGCCTGTATATGAGTTCACAAAGAGAAAAAATCATGTCGGATGTTCGTGTTTTCAGGGGTCGTGCACAAATTAACAAAAAAGTAATGATTGAATAAATAAATAATAATTTTCCTATTTATTGTTTCAAAAGTATTAAAAATGTGTAGAAATTATAATAACTTAAAGGACTGTGCTATTTTAAAGTTATATTCTGTAATTCATGAAATAATATTTTAAAGTGTTTTTCAGGAAGCATAGATTTCATAATCTGTATTTAAAACTAAAGATATGAAACATATTTAATTTTCTTATGATGCATTCCTGCTTCGCGTCATCTGCTAAACATTTGCATTTTAATTTGGGATTGATCCTTCTCCAACTTTGTTTTATTATATCTTTGAGAATTTTCATGATAAAATTCTGAAATTTTGTACATGACCTTATTAGAGAATGGGACACATTTTGCTTACTAGGATTTTTTTGTACGCGGTCAGTATAAAAATTTAAATTTTGTATTTTTTAAAGTTTAATCCCTTGAAAATTTTAATCGATTTCATAACATTTTGCACTTTTTTTATGCAACTTTGTAATTTACAGTATATGTCTACGATCAATATTTAAGGAATAAAAGGCCGCTGTCAAGGATTTTGCTACTATCTGTATATAACTTTCATAAAAAAATTGCTCCAGTCCTATGAAATAAGGAAAATACTGTTAAGGAAAAAGAATATGTCATATGGATACACATTAAAAATTTTAACAAGCTCAAAAATGGATAGCAACATTTTATTTTACATGAAATCTCCTATATACATTATAAACAGAACAATGTACATAGAAGCAGCAGAAGCAGTAAACAGCTACTGCTGCCTCTATGTACGCTGCTTCTACGTAACATAAGATTACATAAACGTATACAACCTATTACTAAACGAACACAACCTACAATTCACTATTTAACTACCTCACCAATACAAGAAAGAACTCGCTGGAGAACAGCATGACAAAGATAGACTTCACGCTTTATTTCTCTCCTCTGTGCGTTTAATTTTTTTTAACTTTCATGACAGGGCATTGAATATTCTAAAATGAATGGCAGAAAACTCGAATTCTAATGGTGATATAAGCAAGATTCTTGAATATTTGGGACCCTGTCTTTTTGTCTTCAAAGCCACTAAATTCAAGTCGCTAAATTTATCAAGTGTATCCTTAGGAGATCTCCACCATCTCGCACTCCCATGGCTTTTTATACTGCCCTGTAGGAATCCTGGTATGAATTATCTCTACAGTATCTTCATAAATTAAGTGAAACCATGCCACGCCTTGTTGCGGCACTTCTACGTGCTTGCGTTAGCTCTACACGATATTAGTGTACCAGTTTTTCTGCCTCTTTAGTGTACATATTCTGAATGTTCAAAATCAGTCTTTGAATTTAAAAATGCTCCCCAAATAATTGTTCTAATTTTGAGATTTTAATCCTCATAAATACTGCTAAATAAAATTTTTTTTATTTCAAAAATTATTTTTAAAATTTATTAAAAAATTTAATCATTAACATTTAAAAATTATTTAACTAAACACTTTTACAGATATTTATCTAATTACTTGTAAAGAAATTATAATTAATAACAATCATTCAACTCTTAAGACTTCATTGAAAAAAATGTTCTTCATTCACTGTCATTTTAGTTGACGATAGATTTATATATAATGCAACAGATACAATAAGATTTTAAAAAAGAAGATTTGTATTTTAAGTTAATATTGACTTAACAGCTCCTGATATAATTTTTTTCTTTCTGCATCAGATGATTTTCCTCCCAGAGAGAATAAAAAAAAATGTTTCATTTTCTTGTTAAAGATCGTCATAAAAAATTATTCATAGATTCTCAAAAAGATTAAATCCATCAATACTAAAAGAATTCGTTGATGGCTCTTACATATCTAAGTTTTTGGCGACTACAATTTGGACAATATTTTTATGGTTAATAAATATCGTTTCACAATATTCTTAAATGGCAAAGCCAGTTCGGGATGAGATTTAATATAGAGGTAGTATACATTAAGAATGTTAATTTACGAAAATATTAAAGCGCAATAGCCAATAAATTTCAAGAAAATGGCCCTCAAACTTTCTGCATAAATTATATACTAACAATTTGTCGCAATGGCCGAGACACGAATAGTAAAGTGGTTAAGACAATGGTGGTGCAGAAAGGAGACCCGAGTTCGATCCTGGGCTAGCATTTTTTGCTTTTTTTTAAAATTCTATTTTATTCCAAATTAATTAAAAATTTACAAACAGTTTGAATTTATATGTTTTTTATTCTTATGCAAAAATAAATATTTATCCTCCTAATTTGTGGATTACAGTTTAATTTTTAGAAATATAATTATAAGTATTAAAGCATTTTTTTAAATATTCAGAATTACTTAAATTAAATTAACAATTTAAAGATGGTTTCAATTAATATGATAGTCAATTTTATACAGAAAAAATAAATGTATTTTCTCTTAATACATAAGTTATAAATGTTTTAAAAGAAAATAATTACGTTCATGTATATTCTGGAATTATAATTATAATTTAATGTTTAAATGTTAAATAATTATAAATACAATTTTAACTATAAAAATATTTTAAAGTAACTCTTTTTATCTTAAATCCTTAAAAGTTTTAAATTTTTGAATTTTAATAAAAATAAATTATCTATAATGACTCAACAAAATTGTATTTATATCGGGAATTAAAGAGAGCAGCTGAAATAAATAAAATAATATCCGCACACATTCAAAATGTTAATAATTGAAAAGAAAAATTAGAAAGCAAGTGTTGATTTATGGAATACATAGGCAGATGCTTTAAAATTTTTAGTAATGGAAGGAATGCTGCGTAGTGTCCGATTTTCTGAAGAAAAACAAACATTTTTTGAAGGTAAATGAAATTTGTTTTTCATCGATTCTTTGAAGGTTTTTCTTGTGCATAATAATTATTTATGAATTTTGCAAGATGTCAAAATATATCTATCTTGTGTGAAATGTTTTTATAATTACCAATCTGTCTCTTGTATGTAATAAAAAATTAATGAAATATTTTTATGATGTCAGTAATTTAATTAACATTTATCATCATTTCAGTTATACACTGGTGTGCAAAACTTAAGCAACAGGTATGTTTTTTGCCATAACTTCACTAGAAATCATCTAAAAGACATGAAATTCAGAAATGAGATACAGCATTTTGTTCTGAAAGAATGACGAAAGCATAGTTGCGCAGAAATGAATACAATGCACACAGTATGGAATCAAACGAAAAAAGGCTTTATTGAACTGATAGTATCGTTACACATGATTGTCTGTCCAAGAGGAAGAACAGCAAGCAGATGTTCATTAGTATGGGATATGCCCTCCCCTTACTGCAATGGTTGCTTCGCACCGTCTCCCCATACTCAGCACCAGATTGTCCAACAGTTCTTGAGGTAAGAGTGCAGATTTCTCAACCAGCATCTGTTTAAGTTATCGGGTGTTCCCAGGAGGATGTAATCGTGCCGCAAGGCGTCTCCCCAAAGCATCCCACACATGTTCTATCGGATTTAAATCAGGGGAGCACGCCGGCCAATCCATTCGAGTGATATCTTCACTTTCCAGGTGCTCCTCAACAGCTTGAGTCCTGTGTGGCCGTGCATTGTCATCCATAAAAACGAAGTCTGATCCAATGGCACCTCGGAACAGACGCACATGGGGAAAGATCACCTCCTGACAATAGCGCTCCCCAGTTACAGAACCTCTGTCGAAAACGTGGAGCTCAGTCCGCCCGTTCATCATAATGCCTCCCCAGACAACAACTCCAGGACCACCAAAACGGTCTCTTTCTGTGATGTTACTGGGATGAAACCGAGTCTCGACCTCTCTGCAAATCAACTGGCGTTGGGAATCGCTTGTGAAAGTACTAGAAAAGTATCTAGAAAGTATCTTCGCTTGGAAAGTGAAGATATCACTCGAATGGATTGGCCGGCGTGCTCCCCTGATTTAAATCCGATAGAACATGTGTGGGATGCTTCGGGGAGACGCCTTGCGGCACGATTACATCCTCCTGGGAACACCCGATAACTTAAACAGATGCTGATTGAGGAATTGGCACTCTTACCTCAAGAACTGTTGGACAATCTGGTGTTGAGTATGGGGAGACGGTGCGAAGCAACCATTGCAGTAAGGGGAGGGCATATCCCATACTAAGGAACATCTGCTTGCTGTTCTTCCTCTTGGACAGGCAATCATGTGTAACAATACTATGAGTTCAATAAAGCCTTTTTTTGAACTCATACTGTATGCATTGTATTCATTTCTGCGCAACTATGCTTTCGTCATTCTTTCAGAACAAAATGCTGTATCTCATTTCTGAATTTCATGTCTCTCAGATGATTTCTCGTGAAGTTATGGCAAAAAACATACCTGTTGCTTAAGTTTTGCACACCAGTGTATATGTAATTATTTTTCCAGTTTGAAAATAAAATTATAATTCAAGTATTATGTGAATGAATATTTATTTTTAAGGGAGATTTATTTTTAACACATTTTTGATTGATAAAAGAGTTACATATTAATTAAAACTGTCTGTAATTTTATTTAGATTTAAAAAAAACGCGTTAATATCTTAATTTTTTTTAAAAAAATTATAATTCAGGTATTAAGAGAAGATATTTTTGTTTTTCCATACAAAATTGAATATCATATTAATTGAAACCATCTTTAAATTGTTAATTTAATTTAAGTAATTCTGAACATTTAAAAAATGCATTCACACTTATAATTATATTTCTTCTAAAACTTAAACTGTAATCCACGAATTGAGAGAATAAATATTTATTTTTGCATAAAAATGAAAAAATTATAAATTAAAATTGTTTGTAAATGAATTTAAATAAATTAGAATTTTTTTAAAAAAAGCAAAAAATGCTATCTCAGGATCGTACTCGGAATTCTGTTTACAACGCCAGTGTCTTAACCACTATACTATTGGCGCCTTAGCAACGTTTACACATTATTAGTATAGAAGCTATACAGAAAGTTTGAGGGCCATTTTCTCGAAATTAATCGGTTATTGCTCTTTTATCTTTTCGTGAATGAACATTTCTTAATGTATATCATCATTATACTAAATTGAATTTCCAACCTCGTGCCCTCTCTTTGTGAGCGCATAAAAATATTAGGGGGATTTTGTTAAATCAAATATAAATATTCAATAATAAACGATTCATAGTATTAAAAAAGTATTAAGAAATGTCATTTTAATTTAGAGTTGATATTATAAGCTAAAAAATAACATCCAAATAATATTCATGCATTAAATTGACAATGGGAATGGTTTTTTTAAGAATAAATGCAGAAGTTTTTATTCTCTTATTAAAATTCTTATTGGATATTACTTTCATATATTTGCTTTTCATTTAACGGTAAGTAGTTATTTATTATTAAATGCTCATATTTAAAATGCCTATGCTATTTTAAATTTATAATTAACTAGCTGCTTTTTTCATCTCTTCTGTTTTTTTTTCCTTCTATTTTTTTTCAAATAGATTTACTTTTAGCATTCTTTCAGAAAGTAAAGTTTTAGTTTATGCCTAAAGGATTTAATTGGTTATATATTTTATTTGCTTTTACTTTTACAGGTAATTCTGAAACGATTATCACCAAACTAAATCTTATTGATTACTTAATATCTGTGTTGCTTCAATATTAAATTGTTCGCTTTCAAAGAAAATGTTTGACAATGAATACCAAAATTTTCTCTTTTATATTAAATTATTCTATGTGGAAGAGTGTTATAAAGTTTTGACAAAAATGAAGATTAGGAGAATGAACAACATGTAAAAATGTTTTTTTTATTTAAATAACTGAATGAAATTAGGAAATATATGTCACTTCAGTATCCTAGTACTTTCACCAATAAAATAAGACAAAAGTGTTTGAATCTTTAAATAAAATATGCTTAACTATGTAAAAATGTAAAAGAAATGCGACAGTGGCAAACTATTTTCCCCGTGCAATGCTTTAAAATAGCGGATTTTTCTTTATTATTAATCTTTTGTTTTTAATACTATAAAAGAGTTACATAATTTGGATTTTAGTATCATAATTCTGAAATGTGCCTAAATAACATGGATGACACCTGACGCACCAGACAACATTCACAAGATCATATAACAATAAAATTGAATTTTCACGATCCTTAGATTCCTTAGTACAAAACTATTATGGCCCTTTAAGGTGTTACAGAAGAAAACAAAGAAAGAAATGACCCAAATGGGAAAAGAAAACATTTTTAGATGTCTGCAAGAGGCTAAAAGAAACAGATGGATAATGTATTGAACGTGTAAGCAATATGCTATTACTACGTGGTAAATACCACGTTTTTCTGTGTTATTATGCTTTTTATTTTGTCTCCAACAATGATCATTATTTCAGACTTTGTCATCATTCTCTTTAAGTCTAGATGGAATGGTTTTAAAGGATTCTTACAAGTAATGACGCACTTTCGTAATTTCTCTATGGAGTTTTTTGCCAGACATCTTTGTCAAAATAAAGCCAGAATGTTCTCTATATATCCTAAGCAATACCTTTATTAATTCACTATATCTGACAGGAGACAATACTTGATTATTTATATTTTTGACACATTTTGTTTTTTTGAGAAATGTTGTTTTTCATAAAATGTATGCATGATGTATGAAATAAAATGTCTTTTCTTTTTATATAAAGATTTCTTTTCATTTCTATAAGCAATTCAATATTTAAAAAATAATTTCTTATATTATATAATATATCGAGGTTATATTTTATCGAGATGTCTGTAAGAAGCGAAAAAGGAACAAGCGGAATAAATGATTTTGTTTATAATTCGGTAGTTGAAAGTAATAAATAAATAGTCGCAAGAAATTCGATCACAAGTTCTCTATTACTGGAATATTCTAGAAGTTATTGTTTATGTGGTAAAATCCAATAAATACAATGCAGTTTTACTTTAAAACTATTTTCTAATGTTTACAACATATTTACACATTCCGTGAAGAACACAATTTTTACGAAAGCAGTTAAAATCGTTGTGTGGTTATAAACTAAAGAAAAGGTTGTTGAAAAATAAACAGAAGTTGCCTATGACAAAAGGTCGATAATTAAATTAAAAAAATACTTTATAAACACCAAACGATATTTTTGCGACTTTTTATGCTGAGAGATTAATTAATTAAATGTAAGAAAGCAGACGATAAATTAGGAGAGCCATATGAAGGTAACTTTATTTCATAGAAATGCCGAAAAAGTAGATTATCTATTTTTTTTCTCGCTCTAGATGACATTATATTGAAACTAAATAGAATAGAAAAAAAAACAGATATTATCGTCCACCAAAATTGGTTTATAAAATGAAAAAAAAAGAAGTGAAATTATGCTTATTATTGTGAAAAGTCATAGTTTTAACGACGCGAAAAATAATACTGAAATAGAAAGTCATAGAATAGAATACTGAATAGAAGTCTAAAGAAATGTCAAGAAAAGAACGTAATTCATCCATTGTTAATACGTTGAATGTTAATAATTTTGTCTGACATTAATGTGAAATAAAACAAAACTATTAAATTATTTATATCTGTTAAATAGTTTTATGAAACTATTTTTAACAGAAAAAAAAACAACTAATAATGAAAATACCTTTATAAATATCACCAAAAAATTTACTCTTCTTTCTTTTCTTCAATTCTTTTATTCAATGAAATAATTTATTGACTGCTTAGTATTTCTCAACCTCAACTTTTAATCAAAATTACATTTTCCTGTTATATACTACAGAATGGCCATAAAGTAACTTTCTCTGATTGGTGGTAGCATCAACAGTTAAAACTAATGAAAAGAATTGTATAGATATTACGAAAGGTCCCGGAAGACAGTTTCCATGGTTTTGTTTTTTACAACTAGTGACTCCAGTAACAGATATTTTTAGCACTGTTGCCATGAACAAGATAGAAATTTTGTACCATCTAGATAGATAACTTCCCAACATCGATATCATGAAATCATTACATTATCGATATCACGAGACAACATCGATAGCATGAAAAATATTACATTCAATCAACAGTTGTTCGTTGATTGACTGTTGACTTGTTTATAATATGTGCGATATCTTCAAGATTTTCTATATTTTACATACCGTACAATACCGAAAAGAAGTTGTGATAATATTGTTGGTCATTTTGAGTTAACAGAAAGCCGATCTTAACTCAATATGCTTTATTCGAAAAGCTGTTTTACACTATACTAGTACTCATAATGATGGTTAAGCCTGTTTTTCACTCTCGATAATTAAGCTTTCCGACTAATACTTATCTCTTATTTTTTTATATCTTCTGATTGAATGTACTTGACATTTATAATATAATAATTTGAACTAACAGAATTTATTATATAAAAAATTCATTTAATTAGCGAAGTTTTGAATTAAGCGCAGCTGTAAAAACGCTGAATAAAGTAGTTTGATGAAGCATTCGCAGAACTATAGGTTTCCTTTTGATTGTTGTCATTCCGTAAGTAAGTAACAAGAGCAATTCTTGTGCCACATACGTTATAGTGTTTTATATATATAGATGTTACTGCAGCTTTTAGAGAATTTTAAAAAGGGAATAATTTATATGAAGATATAATATCTACCGCAGCACAGAGAAGTATTATTGAAAAAATCTTGAGGAAATTTTATTCTTAGAAGATTTGAATTAGAGATGAAAGAGGATGAAAAGTGGTGTCAGACGATGAAATAACAGAAGTTATTACAAACCTTCAAAGCGATATTTTACGAGCAATAGAGAACCTCATAATTTGGATGCAATATTTTGTTCACAGAGAAAGTCTATTTTCGGTTCTAGCAGCACCAAATTGTTTCCGCATCGGAATTTTTTCTGAAATTCGTCTTCTTATGACTTACTTTATCTGTATATTTCAATCTGTGGTTTCATTCTATTCATTAATTTAGTTGTAGAAGCCTTCAAATAGAAAATTATTACTCTACGCAAAAAGTTTAGTTGTTTACTCTAATCTATTTTAAACAATCAGTTATTTTACAATCTACTTAATACAAATAGTAAAAGAACTCATCTGTCCAAACTATAACAGTAAACAAACAAAGTATTGATATTTATTTATTTTATTTTTTCACATACGCAGTTTCTGAAGATAAATTGTTATTCTCAAGAAATACAATCATTCAAGGAAGTCTGAAATGTGGAGGTTTAATAAAATTAATTTCACTTTCCAGACTTCCTTGAGTCTGTAACGTAAAGTTTTGGACTAATGCCTATCTATTCGTGAATACGACACGATCAAAACTTGATAAACAAATTATACTAAAATCCTTATTTTAAATTTTGTATACAGTTCATTTATGATAAATTTGTCTCTATTTATATAAATACGATAACTGATAAATGCAACGAATTAGATAAAGGAATCTCATTTTTGTATTGACATTAACATTGTTGATGATACCAAATTTCGGAAGTTATCGAAGGGGAAAAGAATATAATGCATTTTAAATTATTTTCATTCATGGGCGATGTTAATCACCAAACATTCACACTGATGTTTGAGTATACCAAAATAACGGAGAATTCTTCAGATGGCTTTCCACTATAATATAAATATCTAGTTTTTTCACCGAATCTTTCAATATTTTAACATTTAATCATGACATGAATTTTTCATTATTTTAGCATTCAATTATGGAACGAATCTTTCAATATTTTAGCATTCAATTATGGAACGAATCTTTCAATATTTTAGCATTCAGTCATGGCACGAATCTTTCAATATTTTAGCATTCAGTCATGGCACGAGTCTTTCAATATTTTAGCATTCAATCATGGCACGCATCTTTCAATATTTCAACGCATTGCTTCAGAACAAATCAATACATAAGATTCGGATTCTTATTAGGATACTCATTCTTAAATCAATGCATAAGAATCATGCGTTAAAATGGCATTGGATAGGGAATATCTAGTAACATCATTCTAAAATGTACCCATTAAATTGCTATCTATGAAATTTCATTGAAAAATAGTTAAACTATTGCATATAATGAGCCCATCCTGCTCCTAACAGAGCCGTTTAAAAATCTTTCACAGTTAAAATAACTCTTAGATGTATGCAGATAAAAACGAACATTCTAGATAACGAAAAGAATCTACTATCCTTTGTCAGGTCAAAATCATTTCCTTTTCGGAGTAATCATATAATCATAGAAGACCCCGTGACTCTTGGATTTTTTGTGTCACTTTTCCACTGTTTATTCTTTTCATTCATTTAATGCCTGTTTGGTGTCTGGGATTTTATTATCTTGCTATCGGATTGTAGGAAAATTGAAGCAATGAATTACGCAGTTACAGATATCATTCTATATTTTCATTTTGTTTGTGCATTCATTAGAGTGAATCAGATGTATTAATACATCTTAAGGAATTATATTTTCTTTCAAGTGCAGATCATATTTTAATTTTTTTTTGTTGAACAGAATTAATCTAATATACGATATAAAATCTTCACTATCACTATCGAGTGGTGCATTTGCACGGTAATGCAGAGTTTTGCGATACAAATAAATATTGCAAAATTTTAAGTTATTTATAGCAAAATTTAACTATTAAATTATTTTAAAATTAAATTAATAAATTTATAAATATTTTTTTAAATTTTAAATTATTTATAAATTTATTGCAAAATTATTTCTTAATTGTCTTGTCAGCTTTGTAGGCAGGAAGTGAGTAAGTCTTTTTAGATATTGTATTTTTTGTGACGCACATTTATTGTGCAATGAATTTCTCTTTTACCGATTATATAAAAAGCAAATTCTCAAATCATAATAAAAAAGAAAAACGATGTGGAGATTTTTATGAATCGCTACAGTTTAGAACATTCTGAATCATAAGATGTTTTAAAGAGTGAATTCTGCTTGTTCAACTAGAAACAAGATAACAAAAAAAAGTGATGAGCTACATGGATGAAATTTAGATGTAGTGTAATAACAAAATAACAGCTTTTTATCAAGTATTTTTTTATCAATCAAGGAAGTGGCTGTTTGTCTTTTTTTCATACGTATGTAAATGAAAACCATGAATAAAAAATACAGTCATGCATCTAATTTGTGTAGTTTCACAATGTAGCATTTTAAATTGTTATCAAATATTAAACGAAATTCCTCAGCTGGATGACTGTCTGCCTACATATTTATGCTTGTGCTGTTAAGCATGACAAATTAACCAGCGGGAGTGAATACTCCAAAATTTTCCTGCATACTTTCTGATAAACTTGTTATGCGAGAGAACGTCTTGCATGAGCCTGCCGTACAATAGTTATGAAATATTACATTTTGGCGAGAGTCTAGCATTTTTACTTAATTTATCGTGTCGTTATTGGCCAGATTCTTTTAGCAAATAATCCCCGGCATACTGTTAATAGTATTCAAAAATCGAATTTATGCTATAGACATGATTTCTTTGTCGATTGAAACTAAGATTTGATATAAAACTGCACTTGTAGTCACAAAATCTGATACTTAATTTGATATATTTAAGTCATTGCGTGTTTGAACTATCACGTTTACGTTTACATGTTTCTGAAAGTACAGACCAACAGACAGTCAAACCATTTTTGGCTTTAGCTCAATATTTGATAGGTGTCTTCACCATAGATATTAAATCTGCTTACCGAATCTTATCTCTCTAGCTCTCTTTGTTTCGTAGTTATTGTGTTAAATTATATTTGAATAGCCGGATTTTCTCAGAATAGACTTTTTTCAAAATTTGACGTAATCTTAAAATCGTGTAAATATCGTATACCGAATTTCAACTATCTAATTCAAAGTGTTTTACAGTTATTTCTGCCACAGATGGACATTTTTCAAAAATGTGTTTTCGAACTCAGACATGTCTAAAATGTAAATATTCGTCAAAATCTCGAGTTCGAATTTTTTGACGATTACTATACTTTCTCTACACTACATACACGAGAAAGTAAAAAGGCAAAAAAATTTGAGGAGGGAATTATTATACAATTAAAAAAAAAAAGGTATCACTGGAGGGCAATTCATGTGTGGGAATGGGTAGTCATAAGAAAAGAAAGATGATTTTGGTTGATAGAAGTGATCATGGTGTTACTGTAAACGCTGAATAGTTATATTTTTTTCTAAATGGGTAAGTTTATATTGAGATTATAGTTATTTTGTGATTAATCTAATATTCGTTTTATTATTGGCATTGGGGCTATCATTGAAAAACCAAATATTAGAGTGAGATGACTTCTGAATGAATCCCTCCCAAACGTAGACCCTCGTCTAGTTTTGAACTAAATCCCTTCGATTTTCAGATTATTGATTTCTTTGTGTGCTCGTGTTTGTATTCAAGTGATAACATTCAAACACAATTAGAATAAAAAAAACTAATATGTTATCTTAAAATTACACTCTCATATCAAATTTTGGAACTAATCGGTGAGTATGAACTGGTCGAAAATCCCGTCTTAACTCTACTAATGCCTCTAAATATATTCTCAACTTCTCTTCTTTACTATATCTTTACTTCTCCTTAATAATGAACTAATCACATTATTTATGTATTATGTATAACATTATTTACGTAAATCTTACAATTAGCAAATGGCAAAATGTACGGCAATACTTATGTTAATTTTTCATAAAAAATTCTCCGAAATGTTAAATAATTGACGAAATATTATTCTTGATAAGCATTTTTGAAGTTTTTCTTTCTTTATAAGGTTTACCTTTTAGAAATGAATAACTTAAGTATGTTATTTTTAATTCACTAAGAGGACAATTTCATTGATGAAACATGATTTTTTTTGGAAAATTCGGAAAAAAAAATGTTGAGAATTCATTTGTGAATTTTTTTTATTTAATACTTATTTTTATTTACCAAGAATCATTTAATTTATATATTTAAAACCAATCTATTGTGCAATAAAGGATTAATTCAGAAAAAATGTCTTATTAACTTGATTGAATAAAGAGTGTCTCATTATATAATAATTTTAATTTGCTTACTAAAAGCAGGAACTTGTAATTAAAAACATCATTAATGTATTAGTAAGCTAAAATGCTATTAAAAGGTTTTTATGTCTATAATATTAATTTGATTAGAGAGATTTGGCTTCAATATGAAGATATTTGGAATAATTAATAGATGAATGCAAATGCAATGTATTGTTTTTCATTAGCATATTGTTTTTCTAATGTTCGATAAATTAGCTTTAGAAGTTTTTTCGTAAAAAAACATTACTATTCACTAACTTTTATTAATGAGGTGACGAATGAACCAAACGAATTTTTCTCTCTCCTTAATTTTCATAGTTTTCAAGTTAATGCAATTGCAAGTAATTCGTTTTTTTTAAATTTGTTACAAGAAAACTTTTTTTACACAAATTGGCATAGCATTTATTTTTCGTAATATTTATTTTTTGTACAGAAAATATTATAAGCATTGACTGATTAAAAAAATTACTATAACAACCTCTGTAAGTTTTTCAATAAAATTGAAGCGAGTTAAAAAAGCATAAAATACTGATATATTGATTCTTTTCTTAATCGTTATCGATCTTCTTTTATTGCCAATTCCTCTCAAGAATGTGTTATTTCTCTTAGAAAGATGTATAAAAATAATTTACATTCAATATTTCTCGGTTTATATTTAAAAAAAATATTGCTTCTCTCTGACGAATTTAGTAAAGAATGGATACAATCTACAAATATTGGAAAAAGTCTATACAACAAATTTTAGAGATTTAGTTCGTTGTGTGCTTGAAAAATCCTATACATTTATATTTAAATAAATAAAAATACACACGCACGCACACACACAGTTCTTTTATACATACAAAAATGTACATTTTTATATATGCTCACATACACATTTTTTTTCAGATACAGAGAAGTTCTAAACATTGAAATTTATTAAAGTCACAAGCTGACAATTTTTTACTTTCACGTATATGTAGTTTAGAGAAAATATAATAATTGTCAAGTTAATTTAGTTATATTAACGTTCCGTTGTAAAGAAAGCAACACTAGGGCTATTTTGGGACGGACCTCGTAATTTTGAACCACGGTCAGGTGACGAGGACGACACCTGATCTGGCACCCCCCTCTCTACGCCACACCACACCAGCGGGAGGACGTTTGGCATGACGGATTTAACGTGCAACAGACCTCCTTACACGACGATTCTTCGGTGGAATCGGGTCTCGAACCTGAAACCCTACGGCTCACAAGCCGAGACCTTACCACCTGGCCACCACGGCCCACAGCAATTGTCAAAAAATACGAAGTCGAAATTTTGACGAATCACCACGTCTTAGACATCAATAAGTTATAAAAACACATTTTTGGAAAATTTCCGTTTATCTGTCTGTGACAAAGACAACTGAAAAATGCTTTGAGCTAGAAAGAAGAAATTTGATATACAGGCCTAAAACCAAATTTGTAGATATATATTAAATTTTGAACAAAATCCAATCAGAAGAAATTTGTCCGTCCATCTGTTCGAATATAAATTGGCATGATAACTACGAAACGAAAAGAGCTAGATAGTTGAACTTCAATATCCTATATATATTGAATACTCAATAAGCCCTTTATACATTCAAACAGAAATGGAACTTCTAGAAGGTAGACAATAGCTGATTAATTCTTTTAGTGTAGACGTCTAGTAAAGAATAGAATAGTATAGACGCCTATCAAATATAGTCTATATAGAATTAGTATCTATTACATTTTGAGCGAAATACAAGGACTGACTGTTTATAGTCTGCATTTTCAGAAGCATGAAAACGCGATAATTCAAAACGCAATGACTTAAATACATCAAATTTGGTACTAATTTGATGACATTAAGTGTCATTTGATGCAAATTTTTGTTGCAATAAATTTGGAGGAACACGTCTGAAACCCAAAAAATTTTTTGAATATTATTAACAGCATGCCAATGATTAATCACCAAAGATCGCATTATAAATTCTGTGAAAATTCGAAATTCATGAAAAAGATTAATATTTCTTAACTTTTGTATTCCAGTGCCATGCAAGACGTTCACTAAGATAACATTTTTAATAGAGAGTATACGAGAAACTTCTCGGGAGACCACTCCCGCTGGTTTGATTGTTAAATTATTGTTATATACGAGACAATAAAAAGGAGACAATGTATATTTCAAGAACATTTTACTGTCGAGTTTAAAAAAAATACAACAATTTAAAATTCTACAAAAGGCAAAAATTTAGATTAAAATTATTTTTTTCAATGAAATCCGTTGGAACATTATTTACATTAACAATATGAAAATTAATATTTTCTTTAATTTCACTGAATATTATATCAAGAAACATCTCGTAACATACTGTAAACAGAAAATTATCATTGGTACAAATTTGAAAATAATCGTGATAAATACTTTAAAAGTACCAAAATAAAGAATTATGAGAATTTTTATTGTCTTTAAAATCAAAATAAATAAGATAGACGTTGAAAGCAAAGAGAATTTTCATTGTCTTCGTTGTACAAATACAGAATAACTGGGAAACATAAATATCATTAAAGAAAGGAATAAAAGCAAGCTTTCATAATCCAGAGTGAGTATACAAAGCCCATTCATGCATTTATTCAAACAGAAATGAAACTACTAGAAATAGACAATAGCCAATTAATTCTTTTCATTTGAATGTCATGAATATATTAGTTGAACAATATTATTTACTTTAGTAAATATTTTCCCAAGTTTTTCAAACAGTCGTTAAATGTAAAAAAAATAATATTTTACATGAAAAATATTAATATTTTATATTTTTTTTTATGTTTCTAAATCTCATGTTTGGTGCGATAGAATTTTGAATAGATTTTCTAATCATTTCTTTTTCTGATTTGTTAGAACTCTGAAATATTACACATACTGTTCGTTCCAGTATTCTGAGACCACCACTTTTCGACAATTCTATCTCATTAAGGGGTGAGACGTGGAAGGATGCGCGAATTTCCGGAATTAATTTTATTGTTAAATGTAAACATCTCGTCCTTTAATCTTTCGTTTCACCCTTTTTTTGGCGAATTAAATTCATCAGCAAAAGCGCTAAGAGTCTTAGAATCCGTTGGCAAATAATATATGTTTGAGATGAAAATATTTGCGTATTTTAATTTCAATCATTCGAATTAACTTTAATTAGAAACTTTATCATATATAAAAAATATCGTTTGGTAATGAATTTGAGAAAACAATTGTTGACATGACAATTATATTAAATTATTATATTAAATTATGTAAAAGATTGAAAAGTGGAATATATTTGATAACAAAAGTAAAATTTTTCATTAATATAATAAAAAAATTAATAAAAATCTTTAAAACTTGAGATACGGAAATAAATAGATACTGATATTAATGCATTATGAATAAAAAAAGAAAATATCCAAATATTAATTGTAATTTAAAATGCATTGTAAATATGATCAAATTTCCAGGTTATTTAAAATATTTTTCTCTTACTTTTGTACAATTTTTGACAAATTCTATTTGTTTAATATAAAAATTTCTTTCTATTATTTAGTTGATTAATTTATTTGTAATTTAGTTGTGTGTTTCGCTATACCACATTTCGCTATACTGCACCAATTTTTTTGTAATAAGGTCGGTGACTAAGTTGAAAAGTCTATTTTTTGCGAAACTGTGAATATTTTTATTTAATATTTTTGATGGTTGAACTGGTTTCTTTATAAAATCTTCCGAATTTTGTTTCTAAATCTATTTTTTGGAAAGTTACACTGATTTTTTATATTTGCATTTTCATATATTTTAATGCTGTTTTACATGTTTAGATGCTATATTCTCAATACAAAATATTATAAAATTTTCTTACGAAAAATCTCATAAATTAAAATTTAATGCATATTTTTTGTTTAAATTTGGTATAATAATTTCTCAATATGTTCTGTAGTTCCTGAACTGGAGTATAAAAAATCTATTTATTTAGAAATATTTTATTGTTATTTTATTATTTCACAATATGAAAAAAAAAAAAAATGAAAATTTCTTGTTATTTATCAGTCGAACTCCAATATTTAACGAATGGACAGAAATACAGCTTATTTTTTAGTTCAGGGACTAGATAATATATTCATTAAGTTGTTTGAAAATTTTAAGCACATCAAATAAACCTTTGAACTAGATAATTTTTGGTTTGCACGTCTTTTTTAGCCAAAAAAAGACAATTTTTTCCAATTTTCAAAATATTTTTTGGCATTTTTTTTGGTATATTTTGATTTCATAGATGTTTTTTTCAATCTTTGTTATGAAAATATTAAAAAAATATAACAATTTTCAAACTTTTTTCAAAATTTGTCCCGAACGTGGTCACATACCATAAATTAATTATAAAAATGGAATGTTCTTTTAACTAACGACTTTATATACTGCAAATAATAATTATAATAAAGCACAAAGGTTAATAATTGAAAAGGAAAAATTACCAATCCTTCAAACTAAAACATTCTGCAGAAATTAAGATTGTTATTTTGATAAAAGTAGAAAGACTTTTCATTTCATTTTTTGCAGTGGTTATATTTTCCAAATTTAAAATCAAAGGATGAAATGAACAGCGGATCTATTGATCCTAATTATCCCAGATAAAAATGTAGTGATGATTAAGACATCAGAGACCACACTAATTATAGGATGAAGGCTAATTATTGCTTTTAAGAAAAATTAATAACACCAGGAACAAAGATCTCGCTCTTTGATTTCTATCAGAGCTCATGTTACAAAAACGAACTTTTCTTAAAATATGCACGAATTATATGGTCATTAGGGTTAACATGTCTGTTTTAATTAACTGTTGGATGTAAGTGGTCGAAAGATGCGGTATGATTCGTTATAGATCTTCAAGGATAATCTGTAAAGTAATTATTTATTCATATTTGTGACAAAGAACATACTCAATAAAATCTGATGTGCTTAATATATATGTCAGAAATCGAATATAAAATCTAGGAAATCATGATGATAAGGGAACAATGTATTATTTATTCCATAATTGTGATGAATTGTTCAGATGAAACACGACATCATCAGTCTATTGATTTAATTCTGAGACTAATTGTGTATCTTAGAAAGACAAAACTGAATATGTTTAGATGAAGTTTAGAAGTAGATATATTTCACGTGGTGCCGGCGTCACGTGACTTAATTCCATTGCAAATCTTTTTATAGTTGAATGATGATTGATGTTGATATTGGCTCTGATTTCTTTTCAGATTAGTGTTAAAATCACGTTTTTTTACAATTTTATTTCCTTATTAAGGTATCCGACAAGGTTAAAAGGGGATTTTTCAGCATCGAACATCATTGTCTTTTTTTAATGTCTTAATATAATGTCAAATAATGTTTTTATGATGAATTTTTTATTAATATAAGGATAAAATGATGAATAAAAAGGAAATTGTTTAAATATTTATGTTACTTTTGAAGAGAAAGTATATTTGGATGGAAATTTCAGCATTTATTTTCAAAAACCAAAATTGTTCTAAAGAAATAAATTATTACAGTTTTTCAATTTTCTTTGTAACATTGCATGTACAACATGTGTTGGATTGTAACTAACTATTATCTAAAGATTATTGTCAAAAATAAAATTTTTGTACGTAATATATGAAATTTGGAATTTTTCAACAATATTTACAATAAAAAAAATCATAAATCCACTTCTAGGGCATTCAACATTAGAACCATACTTCATTACATTCTGCATAGCATAGCTAGCACTAATTATCAATTTCATTAAGATATCTCGATTATTTTTTGAGATATGTCGATACTCGTACAGTAAAATGATGAAAAAATTCGATATTCAGAAAATGCATTTAAAATTTTTAAATGCTTATAAATAAGCATCACTTACATGTCAATAGTTTGCTATAACTTGGCTACTAACTAACATAGAGGCAAAATAAAGATATCACTGGAAAAAAAAAGTACATCTTTTTTGAAACTGGGTTACTCTTTTACTTAAATTCATATTTTCAACCAAGTCGGATACATTAAGAAACAACGTACAATTTGCCATTAGAAAAAATTTATATCGATAGTTCTAGTTTTGATAAATAAAAAAGCATTTTTAGTATTTCGAAGTCACGCTCAAGTTTAGAAAACGATAAAGGTAAGATACAAAATTAGGAATAAAACCTGTATAAAAACGCTTCTTTTTTCTACATTCTGTTATAGAAATTATTGAAGAGAAAATATTATAATCGTTAAAAAACTTCAAATTTGACATTTTGTCGGCGTCCTGGCATAGGGGTAGAGCGTCTTCCTGGTGATCTGGGTATCCCGGGTTTGAGTCCCGGTTCGGAACATGGTTGTTCTTATTCTGTGTTCTATCTGTGAGGTGAAGGAATGTGTCCTCTGTAAAAAGGGATTGTGCAAGCGAATGTGTCGCATGTAATAGTTAAGATGTACCCTTGGCCCGAGTTGGCGCTACTGGAAAAGCAAGAGACTCTCACTCGGCTTAATCTCTGGCAGTTAACTGTCAGCGGGCTTGTAAAGTGCCATAAGCCACAACAAATTTGACTATTTGACGAATCCCCACACTTCATAACAGTCTAAATATAAGTAAAAACAACAACAACACATTTTTGAAATTACATGTGTCTGTCTATAAAAATGATGATTCAAAATGAAATTTGGTATATGGACTCTGCAACAATTTTACAGATTTCTATCAAATTTTGAACGAAATGCATTCAGAAGAGTACAAATGAACTTGATAGCTACAAAATGTTAATAATTAGACTGATAAAATATATTACATAGATTGAACTTTTAAAAGTATCAAATGAATGATCAATATCAAATTTTGAATAGACCCTGAAAAGGGGTTAACCTTTGTCGGTGTGTGCTTTCGAATGCCCTGTACAAAGCTTTTTAACATTTATGGTAATGACTTACCAGGAGACAGGAATCGTCACTTAGCTATTTTGCAGACGATACTGCTATTCTTACACAGTATAGGAATCCACAAATTCAATTACAACAATTACACAAAACAATTGCAACAGTACATGACTCTTTTACATCGCTGGCTCATCGGCTGGAAATGAAAGTCAACCCAAATGAATGAGCGCGCCTCCTTTTCATTTAAAAATTGAAAATGGCCCAAATCCAAACTACCCGTTCCCTGGGTAAAGGAGTACAAATACCTAGGGTAAGTTTTAGACAAAAAAAATTAACATTTAATAGTCATATTAAAGCGGTCCTCACCAAATCTACGATAACGAGTGTTAAACTCAACTGCTTAATTGTATTGCTCCAAGGAGTAAGCTGTCGATTATGCTCTACAAAGCAATTTTAGGACCCGTTTTGATGTATGGCTCAAATTTGGGGAGCCACTTCCATTCAAAAAATTAAAAAGTTGCAAGTTTTTTTTAAATAATCATCTGATGAAGATTGTTAATGCGTCATGGTTCATTAGAAGGAAAATATTTCATACTGATTTAATCGAACATTCGAATTGAACCTGTTTTGGAATTTATCAAAAGAACATAAAATATTTGAAAAATTATCCCAGATTCGCAAGGAGTTATTTCAACTGCCAGCATATGATCCTGCTGTGCTCAGCTATATAAAAAAACCTAGGCTGCAATTGACAATATTTATATTAATTTTCCGTCTGTAAAATGACTGAGAATTTCTAACACCGTTGTCCATCTGGTGTATTGAAGTTTTTTCAAAATAATTTCTGTTTTGGATTTAGATAACTACAATGAGCTACACGCTTGAAATTTTTTGAATTTTTTCGAAAATATCTAATCAAAACAATTAATTAAATCAGCCCACATAAAAAGGCACGTGCAACGCAAATCTATTAAAGTTCTAAATTTCCCCATAAATATTCAAAATATTGTTTCTCTATCAACAATTAGATCATAATAATTAATTAAATCATTATACCAATTGACGTTAGAGCTTTATGTGCTCGTATAAACTAGTTTCAATTAATTTTAATCTTCCCTTTAAATTTATAAATTGAAATGGTTATTCCAAATTATGATGCAGAAGTGCTTGCGACCATTCTGTCACACTGCGGAATTCCGACATCATGATGTTGCCATTGCCGTAAACACAATATCTCAAAAATGCAATGACTTAACGAAATTTAGTATGTACAATTATTCTATGTCAAAATTTCATTTTAATCGGTCGGAGAAAAGGCATCCAACTTGCATTTGGGAACTTGTATATTACCCATGAGTTAGGGAGTGATCACTAATGTTCCATATTTCATCAATATTTATCGGCAATGCCGTGCAAGGAATTCTTATTCAATACCCATAATTTAATATGGTAAGAAAATGAGGGTAACACCTGTATTAGATAGTACGAGACAAATTTGGGGTAGAGTCCTTTGCAATCGTGTAAGATTAATAAATTTCACTAGTTTCATTTAATAACTAAGAAGAATGCGTTCTTTCTCTCTCTGTGTACAAAAGCATTTATACTTAGTGTGTGATTATTGATTTTCTTTAACCTATCCTTTGTTCTATTTCACTTTGAACAACCAAATTTGGCGCATAAAGTTTTGAGGAGAGTGGATTAGCACCCCCTTTTCATTTGAAATAAATACAAATAGTTGTTATATAAAGCTTATTTTTTATGTTGCGAAAAAGCATGAGGGTTCTTAGATCACAACAGGTATATTTTGAAGAAAAAAAATTGAAGTATTGAAGATACTATCGAAAAAGAAAATGGATTGATCCACCAGATTAAAATGGAAAATTAATCTATAAATATGCAAATGATTTCTGAAAAAACAAGAAATTTCCTGTCTTTGCTAGGAAATATCGATTTCAAAACTAATGTAGAATGGTGTTTCTTTTTCACCACCCTTTTATGATACTTTGATTATTTCTAAAATTTGAATTTTAATTTTCCTGTTGATATTCTTAAAAAAGATTAAATAATTTGAAATGTGTCAGATACAGTTTTATATCAACGAGTACGTGCAAAATAAATTAATAAGAGCAATAAAATTAGTATTATCGCTATATATGAAAAATTTCATAAACATTTCATAAGGAAATAGTCAAACTATCTATAACAACAATTTCTCTTTAGCAAAATCTTTTTTTTCAGGGTTCTCACGAAATGATTACAAAGAGGATTTGCTGCATATTCAAAATGTCTCTACGAAGCTTTTAAAAAAATCCAGCCCTTAATCAATATGAGAGAGAACTTTATTTTAAAAATATTTATAAACAATTACCATCAAGTATTTCTGGTTTAAGTGCATAATAAATAATAGAATGGATATCTGATGTACTTGAAATGAAGTTCAAAACTTTCTTATTGCAATTATACATCAGTCAGGCAGAGACAGATACTGAGACAGTTTTTCTGAATTTTCAGTTAATTCTTAATAAAGTGTCGAAGATTTATCAGATAAATCTTCTAAGGGAATTATGAAATATGTTGGCCATCTTAAATCAACCTTAATGGACCGTACGGTTGCTGACATCTTTAACAAGGCGACATTTGTCAAAGGCATACCGAAATAATTGACATGACAAAACCATGGAATGAAAAAAGATAAGGGAGTCTGTTATTACAAAAGGAGGCGTTGGAGCAATTGAACGGTCAGCAAAATGTGAGTCAGGGGAGAACTTTCTTATGGCGAGATCAGCTCTGATTTAAGGAATATATGAATCAAATGAAAACGAACATCAATTGCTGGTATATTTGCAGGAATTTAATTATTGCACTTAATAGTTTCTTATTCAGTTGTATATATTGATTCCGAATAGCATGCTGTGAAAATTTATTGCTCGTAGTAGATGCAATTAAATAGAAAGAAATCTACAGAAACTAATAACATTAAACACTTATATAAGAATTTATGAGAAATAAGAAATTAAATGCTACTATAAACAATTTTTTTCTATCTATCGAATTAAATATGCAGCATTTTACTAAAAATTCCAATTTTATTTACCAAAATAAACATATTTATATTGAGTAGCATTTTTAGCCAATTATACAAAAGAAGAAAAAAATAGGAGAAAATATTTTTGATAGAAAAGAAAATGAAAATAGAAGAAACTATTTCGATGATCCACTACGAGGAAGAATGATTATAACCTGGACAATAAATGTTACACTACAGGTGTAGCGAACGATTTGGATATAGTCTGAAGCATGAGAGACTTCTGGATTTTTAGAGCTTTTCAGAAATGAAAAAAGTTGCAATTTTGACAGCCAAAAAAGATAACAGGAGTCGGAAATATGTCATTTTGCAAACAAAAAGAGACCTTCTTGCAACTGTTTGAAGGTGTTATTTAATGCTGCTTTCACGAAGAAATTGGGTACCAAGTAGTGTGTCTTATTGTGCTTGGGCGTATTCGTTAAGATAGTAAATTTATTCAGCGTTCTGAAGGATGCATAGATTTAATACCCTCTCATCGATGGTGGCCTTTATAATAATGCAGTGATCATAGGACTAATCATCACTTGGGCTATATCTTCTGCACAAATTGGAATAATTCTGCAGTGAATAAAGAATCTAATGAGTAAACTTGGATTTGTATTCTGAATAGCTTGATATTGCTTGGATTTGTATTCTGAATACTAAAAGGTATATAGAAAAGTAGAGATCATTTCTTGATAGTATCAGGAAAAGAGACCTATTAATATAGCTAAAAGCATTTCTACGTATACGACATTTACAAATATATAAATAAACCGGCAATGAATGTATTCAATTATAAAGGTTGTCCCAAAAATAACGAAATATTTGAATTTGCCGCCATTCGTGCAGTAAAATGTTGGCAATTCTATTAAAAAACATTTGACAGCTGATAGTTTAGGGTTAATAAAAATGGAACGTTACACGATAGAACAACGTATTGACGCAAGATTTGAATTAAATAAAAGGCATAGTTTTTTTTCCTTTCAATTATTATATTTTTATTGAATCGTAAAGTACACAGGACAGGATTATGCATGGAATAACGCATAGGGAAAATGGCCTCCATGGGTTTGCTGGCACATGCGTAATCTTTTGTTGAAATTTTCCATGACTACTTTTACATAAATGTGGCTGAATTTCGTTGATGTAATGTTGAATTTCCACCTTTAATGCACGCGTTCTTGTGGGCTTGTTGTAATAGATTTTTGACTTCAAATAACACCATAAAAAGAATCCCGATGTCGTTAAACCACACGATCTTGGGGGCCAATTCTCAAATTTTCGAATTGTGGCCGTCAGACTTTCATTATTTTCGAAATACTGTTCAACAGTGAAAACACGTTGTTTTTATCGTATAACGCTCCATTTTTACTAACCTTAAGTTATTAGATGACAAATGGTTTTTTTTAATACTGTTGACAACACTTTGCTGCACGAATGGTGGCAAATTCAAATCTTGCGTTAATTTTGGGATACCCTTTACAACGCTTTGAAATAATTATGCTAATTAAAACAAATTTATTATATCGTTCCGATTGCAAAGACGAATTAATAATATAATTATTAATACATAAATTTGGAACTTTCAAAGCAGATTGTTTACATATAATTAAAATATAATCAATTTGATTCCAGAGAATCCAATGAATGAATTATAATGAATCAATTCCAACCGTTATTTTTTTAACTCTCGTAAAATGAAAGATTGCCACTCCGGGAACAGAGTAGTTCGTTTAAAATCCCCATTCCAAGAACTTATTTGAATTTATTTCTTGGCTGACAAGGTTATCTATCTAAAAATGAAACAGTTCCATCTTACTTGTGGATAATTTTTCACAGCCTGACATATCTGTGACAGCAATCTCTATTTCTTTCGAAACTTTTCTGACAGCTAAACTTCAACTTCTGTACAGTTTTACTTTTATTCAAAACCAGGTGTTTGGATAGACTTCGAACATAGCAGTTTGTTTTAAGATCCTGTCAGATTTTCTTAAAAAAATGGTGTGACTTCTTTGATGCTTCTAAAGTATTATGATTCACTGTCTAGAAACTTGTACTTTATACTAGAATACTTCTTTGAATTTCGTTGAAGTTGAAACGACATCAAGGATGGCATATATATTTAGATTTTGTTTTGCAACATTGATTAAATTATGTCCTTATGTAGAATTAAATGCATAAAAATATTTTTTACAAATTATTCCAAAAGGATTTAATTCTTTCTGTGCATTATAAAAATTAAATACTCAGCGAAATGTCTCAATAAAAGAACAAAAATACTTTAATAGTTTGAATAAATTAACAGTACTTCTTTTTATAAAATGTTTCATATTAAAATGGAATTATTTAATTACTTTTTTGCCATTTTTTGGGAAAAAAAGTAATTGCAAAGCTAGTAAGTGTAACGTATTACCTTTGACGATTACCTTTTCATCCGGAGTATTGGTTCTCGTTATGGAATCATCCCAAATGATCCCAAAAATATTTAATCTTTAAAAATTAAATACTCAGCGAAATGTCTCCATAAAAAAAAACAAAAATATTTTAATATTTTAATAAATTAACAATGCTTCTTTTTATAGATATTTCTTATTAAAATGGATTTGTTTAATTACTTGTTTGTCATTTTTGGGGGGGGGGAAGTAATTGCAAAGATAGTAAGTGTAACTTACTACCTTTGACAATTATATTTTCCTCCGGAATATTGGAACTGTTATGAATTCACACATTTGAAATTCACTTTCTTATTTCGTTATATTTAAAATATGAAATCAGTTTGTTATAGGTTATTGCAAGTGCAAGTTAAAAATTGAACATTCTATGAAATAAAAGCGGAAGTAAAAATCCTATTTCGTACTCAAATTCTAGAAAAATGTTAGATATCAATGCTCATTTTCTTTTCCTGACTCTCCCCCCTTTTTTCCCTAAAGTAGAATCTGCCGTTATGTAAGCTGCCAAAGCAGAGCATTCGCCAGATGCTAGATGTTTACTCACATGTATTCTGTATGATTGGAGATCGTTACGATGCTGTTGCTAAAGTTCTTTATAATATATATTCTTCAGGAGGAAGTAATATTCTTAGTTAACCCTTTAAAGAGCCATTTTTTTCTTGTCATATTATGTTAAAATATTTTTAGTCTTGAAATTAGAATAAAAAAAGGGATTCATTTAGCTTATTAGATAAATTTAATTTGATTAATTAATTAATTTGGTTAATTAATAATTAAGTATCAAATCAAGACACATCATTTTGTCTGAGATAAAGAACTGAAGCATCTAAGTTTCTGACGTACTAAAAAAATTTGTCAGAACTTATGCCAATCTATATAATTTCATACAAAAATTGATAAATTTGGTGGGAAGCATACTTCCCACGGCCCTAGAAGGGGTTAATTATTTTTGTAACGTCTTCGAGTGCGCATTGTCTGTAGTAAATAAATGCTTTTGATGTTTGCATCGCCAACAAAAATGTTGATTGTATTTAATTTTAATTAAATGTTTTATGTAAAATTAGACGATTTTCTTAAAAAAATATTTTCAGACATCAAAATTTTTATAAGCATTAAAATCATTTTATTTTAATAACAAGCCCCTTCTGTTTATTGTGTATGTGAACATTCTTATTGGAATCCAGTTAAATGAGTGTGTGAGTTAATGCTTAATGAGTTATCCAGTTAATGAATTCTTATTGGAATCCAGTTAGTGCCATTGGAAACGTTTCTATTATTGTAATCAATCTTATAATTGCACGTTGTTTTTTGATGGTATATAAGATAATATAATTTCAGTATTTGATTCATTATGTAAATCGTCCACGTAATAATCAGAAACTTCTTCCCGTAGCTTTCAGGGATGAAAAAAAATGATACGTTTTAATACTTGATCAACAATAGAAACGGTTTAAATTTCAGTGCAACTATGATACCGTCATTGAATTTTTTCATACTAATATTATCAAAAAGTGCAAAAGTTGAGGATTAAAATGAGGTTAATACTCAAAAGGCAAATAGAGGAATCTAAAGCTATTAAATTGGCATTTGATTACCTTATGTAGTAAGTACTAAAAAAAGAGTTTTTTGAAAAATTGTTATCAAAAATTTTACTAAAAATTAATTGATACCTTAATATTTTCCAACAATAATTTCGTAGTGTATTATTGTTTAAGCACTATTTACTTTACTTAAAAAAATATTCGATGGCACCACATTTTTTTCCCGCTTAATTTTTTTCTAGCATTAAATTTTTAAAAAAAGTTTGAAATATATTTTTATATTTTATGAAAAGGTTCAATTGCATTATTTTTACATTTATAATCTAGTGTTACGACCGTTTTAAATTTTAAAAAAACTTCAAAATTATTATTTCTCTATTAAATTATAGTTAATAATAAAACTTAAGGTATCCAGATATGTTAGGGGGGTATATATATATTTCATATCTTATATCATTTTTTATTAATATGAGGCCAAATGATAAATAAAAGTGAAATTATTTAAATATATATTTAACTATTGAAGAAAAAGTATATTTTGATGTAAATTTTAGATTTTATTTACAAAAACTAGGATTGTTCTATAGAAAAATATTGTTGTTCGTTGTAACATTGCATGGATCAACTATTATCTAAGAATTATATTAAAAAATCGTGTGTGAAATATATGAAATTATCTAGGCAATTTTGGAAGTTTTTCCACAACATTTATATTAAAAAATCTTAAATCCAATTCTAGAGCATTGAGCATCCAATATTCAGTTGATTATATACTTCATAACATAACGAGCACTAATTAAAATTTTCATTAAGATATCTTATTATTTTTTGACGATATGACGATACTCATACGATACTTTTGATATGATGATACTCGTACAATAGAATTATAAAAAAACTCGTCCCTCAGAAAATGATTTAAAGTTTTTAAATGCTTATAAATAAGCATCAATTACATGCCAATAGTTAGCTATAACTTGGCTTCTAATTGACATGGGGACAAAATAAAGATATCACTCTAAACAAAAACGTACTTATTTTTTGAAACTGTAAAAAAATTAAAAATTAAAAAGAAAAATTCTAATTTTTTTCCTAGTCGAATACTTTAAAAATGAAATAAAGGCGGAATCCCGACTGAAAGATTATCATGATATGACGTGCCGGAAGTTTGAATCACTTTTATTTAAAAAAAATAGGTAATAAGTTCAAAAAATATTTAAATTTTAAGATTATGGTCGTACTTTCTTTATTAGAAATGTTGCTGAAAGTAAAAGTTCAAAAAGATCTCCAGACATGCATGTCAAAACAAAGATTCGTATAGATCAACAAAACCAATTTGTGTTCCTAAAGGATCTGAAAGCATTTGTCTTCTCTGGAATGTACCGTTAATGAAAGATAATTCAAAAGCTCTGCTCCTCAACATGAGATTTCTATTCATAGGCATAAGAAATAAATGAAAGGGCGGAAATTTGGCACTGAACTCCCATAAATTCGTACGCTGTCACTGTAAAAACTACATACTCTTCTTAGTTTAACCAACGATTTAACGCGCTGTCTATATTTAAGACATGATTTGTTGTTAGGCGGCTAAGAAAGGGTTGAACCATTCAATTTGAACTAAAGATCATTTTCTTTATTCTAAAAATAAGTTGTTTTCCCAGCTTTGCAATCAGGAAATAGTAATCAAGTGCTTTTGAAGTTGAAATATTAAGTGATCTAATAAATCAAATTAAAAAAAAAAGATAATCGAAAGTTTAAAATTATATTATATAAAGCGGCTGGTTATTAATATGCAAACTATATAATGAAAAATTAATTTGGTCTCCAAAATGTATTTTACAGGTGCAGATCAATGAAATTTCAAGAACTAGCGACAGTAAAATAAAGGCAAAGAACAGAAGAAAAATACCGAATTAAAAAGGATCCGACACAGTGCTTAATATATTTAAAAGGGAAATATGAAAATACTTAAATATCACTTTTGCTTCTTTTTGATGCTGTTACACATCAAAATCAATTGATAATTTTGCACATACTTTGAGTTTCAATCTATTTCATGTAATAGATTGATTTACAAGAAATAAATTAACCTATAAATATGATTCATTGGTTTAATTTTTTAGGACAGTTTTCTAATTTAATATTTAGCTTTGCATAATTTTTTAACTTAGAAAGCTCAATAATATTACGCCTTTATTTAGTCTTCTGTTAGCTCAATGGATAACGTTCTTTTCTACTATTAAGTGAATAATAAAGGTTAATAAATAAAATTTCCATTTTCAAGTTAAATGAAAATTTTCGCTGTCATATTATAACAACAATAATTCCGTTTGCCCATCTCTGACAAAAATATTATAAAAATATTATTGAACATTTCTTAAATAAAAATACTACATCACATGGAAATTTCCATATCATCCAAATGTATGGAGTAATGAAACAAGGGGTGTTCAAATGAAAAGGTACGAAATGTCGGAACAACGCAACCGTTAACATATTTGCCTATGACGCTATGAAAGAACGTAGATAGACACTTGGGGAAGTGATTGGAGTCTTCGGCGTAGATCGGAGCATGTGCAGAATAGAGCAGAGGCTCTTATAAACAGCACCAACCAATTGACGTGGCGTTTTGAATTCCTCGCACAGAAGAACCTTTAACTCCAATGTGTACTCTGAGACACTCCGAAGACTACGCAGATCCATCAAGAACAAAAGTCCGGGGCTGTGGACCGAGGGTGGGGTTCTGCTCTATGATAACGCGCGCCTACACATCTCTAGAGTCACACACGCGTAACTGGACAAGTTCAGGTGGCAGTAGCTCGACCATCCACCTTACAGCCCGGACATGTCGCCCTACGATTTTCATTTGTTTGGTCCCCTGAAAAAGCATCTGAAAGGGAAGCGCTCAACTCGGACGACGAACTCAATGACTTTGTGAAGGACTGAGTCTCTTCACGGCTAGAGGAATTCTGGGAACATGGAATCCTTCTACTCGTTTATCGGGATCGTTGTACTCAGACCTATGAAGACTAATAAAGTCTTCATTTATACCCGGAGTGCCATTTAGGAGTGTTGTACCTTTTCATCTGTACACCCCTTGTATTTGCCAATTAATTCCGAGTAGATAGCTTTGTTTCATTATACAACTAATGGAATTATGTTTCTGAAACTGTTTCACATATTCTCTAATATGATATACGTACTTGTGTTTTATTAACTACATGGCATTGGCGAAGAATGCTTATGAAAGAGGCTATAGGAGTGCAATATTTGGAATTTATAGCTGAGATGCAGCTAATACACAAGTACCGGAAAACCGGATATGAATTTCACAAGCCTTTTCTCCCATCGACTGAAACCAAAATTTGATGCAGAACTGTAATTTATGTCTCAAAATCACATTCCGAATTTCATATATTTAAGCCATTACGTTTTTGAGTTAAAGTGCTTGCCAGCTCATGAAAGTACAAACTGTCCTTTCGTTGACAGATGTGGCTCAAAATTTGATAAAAATCTGCACTTTAGATGTAGATTAAAATTCTGAACCAATTTCCTTTACAAAATACGTTTCTGAATTATCGCGTTTAGTTGCGTGCAAAACAATAAGACTGACAGAAGTGATAGATTTGGTTCAGAAATTGACACATATTTACGCGTTAGATGTTACATTTTTGTACAGGCTTTTAACCATCTTTGTTTCGTAGTTATTACGTTAACTTATATTTTGATAGCCAGACAGGCAGGTTTTCATCAAACAGGATTTCTTTCAAAATTTGATAGAAATCTACAAACATGGTGCAGTGACCACACACAGAATTTCATACATCTAGATGAAACAGTTTTTACTTTAACATGCTCAGATACAGTCAGAAAGAAAAAAACATGATTCCAAAAATGTGTTTTTCAGATTCAGGGAGTTCTGAAACATGGAGATTCATTGAAATCTCGAGCTCGAATTCATATCATTGAGCTCGAATTAGAATACTTTGTTTTGTATATTTCGTGTGAGAGAAAGTACAGGTTGTCCCACGAGGTATGCAGCATTTAATTTTTAAAGATTCGGATAGAACACATCAAGCCGAGTATTTTGATGTATAACAAGTGAGGTCCTCGAATATAGCGCCATAGTGTAATTAAGATGTGAAGCTTGTGCCATGAAAACTTCAAGAAATGAGAACAATAAAAATTTATTTTCTCTTGGTTTTAAGAACTTTCAATACAATAGATTTTCGAAATGTTGGTCTTTGGAACAAATAAAATTTCGAAGTTTGGAATCGAAGTTCTCAACTGATTTCTGCAAAACATATGTTCCAATTTCCTTAACTTCGGTTTCAATTGCTGCTCTCAAGTCACCCAATGTTGAGGGTTGTATGATATACACTATGTCTTTCAAACCATAGAAAAAAAAGTCCGGGAGAACGGTTAAGATCCGGGGAGAGAGGTGGCCACTCTCTACCATTATTTGTTTCGCAATGGAATTCAACTCGACCTGTCTGTCGTGAAATTGTTCAGCTAAGAGATCGAAGTTTCGAGAGTGCGGTGAGTTCTAGCACTATCTTGCATAAACCAATAATTGCTTATCTTGTCTATGCCATGCAAGAATGAGATGTCACTGTCATTCAAAAACTTTCACTTTCTGAACATTAGGTTCTGTTCTTACGCGCATCTCTTTTTTCCCTTCAAATTTTCGCTAGCATATTGTCCAACACAGTTCCGATTTCCTTAAATATTTCGTACGTTCTTTTAATCGTCGTGCCGTTTATATTGTGGTGATTGCCGATTTTTTTCCCACACTGTGACCTGATTGCAACTCATGATAAGTCAGCACCATTAAAACACGTTCAATCGAATATTTCTTCATTTCAGAGCCTCAACGAATCCACACATTACACAGAAATTTTTTAGCCAATAACACTCGACTCATCAAACCTGTTTTCTAGCCTTATATGCCGCTGCAGGAATTTGCATACTCACTTGCAGACACGCCTTTCCTCTCATTAGTTGCCACAAATTTGCATAGTCACTTCCATGTTGTTCAATCGCCGTATGCATTGTAATTTGGAATACAAACTGTCGTATTCATAGCCAATGTTTTCATGTAATTAGACTATGATTCGGAGACCCCACATGTTGTATATTAAAATACTCACCTTAACGTGTTCTTTCTGAATCTATAAAAAATTAAACTTCGCATACCTTGTGGGACACCCTGTAAAAATGCTATTCATTGTAGATATTTTTTCCTACAATTGCTTTAACAGCATTTTAAAGTTTTATTTGATTAAATACGTTAATCATCCTTCACTTAGTGAACAAATAAATAATAATTTTATTTCTTCTATCTTTCTGCGAACAGTAATTATTTTTAATAAATTATATTTACAGGCAGGCTATTTAAAATTATGAGAATTATTAAAAACACAGTTGTCATCTGAACACAAAAATTTGAAGCATTATTTTTAGTTCATTGTTTAATTAATCCAGTTTCTTTTAAGAATAAATATTGCTTTCTTTATATTTTTTTCCTTTTGCCCCTATCACTATAAGATAGAGAGGAGTACGATTTTACTTCAAATCAATGCCTTACAATAGTTACAGGATTTAGCATTTTAATATTTATTATGACTTCTTTTTATGCAAAGAGATTTTAATATTACCCATGAAGCACCCATTACATTAAATCAATCATTCTAACAATATTCCACTGAAACTTCTTCGCAAATCCAGAATAATTCAATTTATTTAGTTTTTCTTGTATATGGCAATCAATAACAATCGCTCGAAGAGAATTTCTGTTAATATGTCTGAAGAAATGGCAACAGCTTATGAGATTAGGGAAACTGATTTGGACTCAGGAGAAATAAGATCTCGAAACAGAATAACAACAATCCAATATCTTAGTACTGAAAGAAATATTTGTCAGTAGATATTGTCAGCAACGCAGAGAGAAGTAGAGAAAAGAGAGATTATCAAAAGCATTGATATTTAAATTTGTTACGAAAATATTTATGTTAAATTGTTTCTTTTGCAACAAAATAAGATACAAGCATTATGTGTTGTAATTTTCAAACAATATAGTTACTGAAATCCGATTAAGTATAGTTAATTCTAAAAAAAGTATTATATTATTGTTCAGAAGTGCTTGAAAATGATTTAATAGAGATACGTATATATCCATTGGAATTTATAAAATATCAAATATATTTGACAAAGTGACTTCTATGGATAATTATACCTGTTTATAAGCAATATTAAACATCACGTTATTATTTTTATTATTTTTAAAACTTCAAGGATTAAGCTTATGGCTTTTAATTTCTAATTTATATTTCGCCAAACGGTTTCGATTTTACGAATTAATAATAAATTTTCTGTAATAAAATAGAAAAACTTATTATGATTTCATTCTAAAATGATATTCGATTATAAAATTGTTATCTATATTAATTTTCTTTTGTGTCAGTTATTCGCATTAAAAAATTTGGAGATATTGAATTAAAAAAAACGGCATTCTATTCAGAATTCGGTATTCATGTATGATATCTCGATATTCTCATATCAGTATATCACGTATGGATAAAAATAATTCGTTTCCAGTGATATGCAACCTAATGTCTTTAAATGGTAATAACAAAGCTCATAAGCATATCAAAATTACAACTTTCTCTCACAAATTTTGAGAGAAAGTTGTAATTTTGTAATTTTTAATTTGTAAAGTTGTAATTTTTTTTTGTAATTTTTGAAAGTTGTAATTTTTTTTCCTCTCACAAAACTATTTGGTAGATGCATTTTTTAAATAATTTCATTGCTAATATTTTATCATTAAGAATTTTTTTGAGGTTTCACAATTACAATTCCTCCTAGAATGACATTCGATTATAAAATTAATATCTGTATTAATTTTCTTTTGTGTCAAAGATTTAAAGCATTTAAAAGAATTTTGGAATTAAAAGCGTCATTGTATTCGGTATTCTAATACGATATATCGATACTGTCATATCAGTATATTACTTATGGATAAAAATAATTAGTTTTTGATGATATGCAACTTGATATGGCATATTGGCATTAAAAATCTCATAATCATATCAAAATTACATTTTCCACTCAAAAATTACCAAATTTGGTAGATGATTTTTTTAAATAATTTGATCGTTGATATTTTATTATTTTTAAAAATTAAGATTTCTCAATTACAGTTCTGGAAATTTTTATATATGAAATTTTTTAATCGATAATATTATTCAAAAGTTTATGTATTAGTTGATGTTCAATTTGGAACTGAGCCTTCTTTTCTACTAATTTTTTAATAATTTTATTTCTTAAAAAATATATTGATGTAGACAAAATTTCGCGATTTTCATGAAATAACTTTATAATTCACTTGGTAATGCATATAGGTGTAAGGATTTTTTATAAAGCGAATAAATGCATTATTCACTTCAAAAAAGGTTTAGGTTTAATTAATGCAATAGATGGAAGCAATTATTAAAAATGTTTGCGATTATTGTCTAGAGATATAACGTCCATACTAAAATAACATAGACCAAAATGATCTGGTGCTGGTAAATTTTTAAGTGGATTCATATTTCATAGGATAAAGACAAGTACGTCATTTGTTTTTATCCAGAATTTTTATATGCAAGATATGTCATACAAAAGGCATGGCATATGACCTGTCACTTAAGACAACACATTGAATATGAATTAAGCAATATTTTATAGCTTTTAAACATTCTTTAATAAAAAATATTTCCTTAATAAATTTTTAAAACATTTTAATTAGTGAAAAATATTTTTGTGGTCCCACAGTATCTGAATAGAAAAAGAAAAATCAAAACAAATACCAGAAAAATTTAAAATTTTTCATTTATTTTGCCACATTTTAAGAGTTTTTTTGTTTCCCTTAGCAGAATATTTCGAATACAAAAATATAAACATTTGGCATCCAAATTTTGCTTAATAAGATTTTCTAACCGTAATAAAAATTATACATTATTGATCTAATAATATATTTAACTGGCAATTATCCTTTTAATTCCAGTAATAAAGGAAGTTAATTTAAAGATTTCCTTCATAAAAATCGTTATTTCATAAATAATATGAATAAAGTTTATTTTCATGCACATCTTCTATTTCAATAAAGTGCTTTTAAATTTTAAGCAGTAATCATTGTAATGCAATAAATAGATAGATTCTTCGCCTTTCATTAACATAATAATTTCTCTCATAAATATTGATTATATGATATATCATATAAACTGAAGAATTCTTTCTATAAAATTTTTACATCTGTAAACATTTTAACTTCTATAATTGTAAGAAATTTATTCTATGCACTCAATTCTTAATAATATCTAAAAGTTTTGAATTTTTAAATACCTGTTCTTTTCCCCTACTAATCCAATATCTGAATATCTTCTTCGATTAGCTGTAATTAATAGCATTTTGATTATATAAGTGTGGCGCCATCTATTACAAAATCATAAAAATATATCCTTCGAAATTCCACAATATTTATAATAATAAATTACAAATTAAAAAGTAAATAATTAATTAAAGAAAAAATATAACTTTGCTAAAATAATAAAAAATAAAAAATTGTTTTGATTAAATTTAATTTTATTAAAATCTTGCTTCGATGGATGTAAGCATCTATTATGTGCAAAAGAAAAACCCGATGTCGAAATAAAATGGACTAATATCATTTTAACTCAATCAATAACAGATTACATTTGAGTGTAGGATCTTAATTAACTTTCAAATTTGCATACAAGCTATTGAACTGAAGAGATGATTACCATTCAATGCGACAAATTGTTTCCCATTGAGAAAGTTTTTTTGAACCAAAATCACTGACTTTAAAAGTAAGTGCAGATGGAGTGCAAAGGAGTTATAAAAATAAGGAACTTAGATCCAGGAAATGGGAGATATGATAATGACTTTTTACCGTCGTTTCTTTCTTCCATTTGTTTTCCTAATGATTTCATGGAATAAATTTAAATAATTGAAAAACTATGCTTCACTTTAAGATTTTTTTTATAGTTTCCTATTTCATAGAATTCAAAGAAATACAAAGCCATCAACTATACTAATTCAAGGTATATTGCTTGGTAACTGAGACAATTGGCATATCTTACAATGCAGGTATTTCAAAATGTAATGGGTAGTTTGCATTCTTTAAGAAATTTTGCCAGAAACGATTAAATATTAGGATTTGTTTGAGAAATATCCGTGGCATGCTTCTTCAACATGATAAGATTCATTGTTTGGCGCAAAAAGAGATTATTTCTGACGAGATAATTAAATATGGAATGTGTAACTTATGATTATTTCAAGAAAGAAATTTTGATCATCAAATTATGATATATATTAAAGCTCGCTATTTTAACAGCCTTATAAGTGATTTTTTTTTTGTGGATGTGAAGCTATTAGAATTATTGTGAATCTTTAAAGTAACTACAACAGAAAACAGATTATAGCTGTCTCAACACCCAAGCTGTTTCAATAAATATTTCAACTGTTACAGCAATAATTTTCATTGCTGCAATGTAACTCAAACCGTTTTCCTTATTTCCTAAAATATTTAATTGCAGCTTTCTTCCTCTGTTGAATTACCTTCGCAATTTGCTTGAAGAATAGAAAATGAAATTACATTTTATCAGATGGCAATATACAGTAAGGAAATATATAACCCTCGTAATTATGAGATTTTATTTTCTAGGAAGGTTCATGTACATGATAAATAAAAGAGTGTAAGGGTATTAAAATATTGTAACCTGGTTTTAATATTTGTTACTGTTTGTTGCTTAAAAATATTTTAAATATATAATCACGAAGAATTTCATTGTAATCTAATGCAGCCATTGTTTTGAGTCGAACTAGCAGGTCACCAAATTATCTAGTATAATACACAAATACACAAAGAAGAGATGGCGACATCCATATAACATATCATTAGATAAGACACGTACTAAACACGAGAAAACTAAGCGACTATTCTATGTAATTACTTAACCAAAGTTTCAGAAATTTGCACATGATAAATAAAACAGGTGTAAGGTTAATAAAATATTCTAGTACTGCTTTAATATTTATTACTGTGTGATGCTTAAAAATATTTTATCAAGAGAATTATAAGCACAAAGTATTTCTTTACAATCTAATGCAGCCATTGTTTGAGGCAAAACAGCTGGTAAGATATATAGTATAATACAAAAATACACAAAAATGAGATGGCGACATCCATATAGTAAGTAATAAGATAAAACATATACTAAACATAAAAAAAAAAACTAAGCTTCTGTTCAATGTAATTACCAAAATTTCAGAAATCGTAGCAATCTAACTAAATCTCTAAGGAGAATTATTATATCTTTTTGTATATCTTTCAGTTGCAAATAGAACTTATAGCGAATAATATTTCGTATTTTACAAAACTAATTTGTAACATAAATCCACATACAGATAGAATTTCGAAAGATACAATGAAAGAAACTTTGTTCTTAGCGACAATATTTCATCTTTTCTAGAAGTCGGATACAATTTATCAATAAAAAAGTATTTTGGGCACTGCCAGACGACAATATAGATTTCAGAGGCACTTTGCTTCAGGATATGAAAAATAAAATGCAAAAAGATAATTTGAAATCGACTTTGCATGGTTATGTTGCAATACGGCGGCTGCAACAGTTTTATTTGTGAATTTATTTATTTTTTATTTAAAAAATACAATAAAAATATTAGAAATGATTTCTTGGCAATCTTTTATATCATAATACTGTTACTACTACATTTGCTTTTTTAAGGCCTATAATAAATTTTAATACAAAGTGTAATAATTTCATTTTTAAATATGATGTTCGCGTTCCTTTCATTTATCCATTTTATTATCATTACTTATGATTTTATTTATTTTTCATGAGAGAAAATTTAAAATTAAATGAATTTCATACCCGAAAAATTGCTCTAAAAACTTGAAAATAATTTCAAAACATAGTAACTTTCAAGCTGTTTTATCAAGAACTAAAATTCTCAAGGTAAGAGCTTATAAACGTGTGATTTCTAAAATAATTTCCAACTCTATCAACCTGCTTCTGACTTATTTGGATAAATTAATATTCCAACGTATGTACTCTGAATTTAAAACATGAAACGAAATTGTATAACGCTAAATGTAATGGAATTTTAGTTTGTATATGTTTATTGACCTTTATAAACATATCCTTCAATAAATATCGATTTTTAGTTCAAATGAAAAAAAAAAATGAATGTGCTACGTCAGAAATGATGAAACTTAATTTAAATAATCTCTGAAAATTAAATCAAAAACAGTTTTTTTTTAAATCTGTAAATGTTTAAGTGAAAAATAAGATTTCTTGTTAATGGAAGTGATGTAGAATGCATTAAATTTTTTTGACTTTATCAATGACTTTCGTTTTGCCGCGTTCGTTAGCATCTTTCCTTTTTTTTATGAGAAATTTATTAGGATTAGGCGTTTTTCTCCTATGAATGAAAAAAACAATAATCAATTTTTTT
>JAPMOR010026630.1:0-21275 GCA_026543865.1 Argiope aurantia | reverse complement strand
TATTCTATTTAGAATATAAATTAATATATGCAGTTATGTTTGCTGTGTTTCAAGGATTATGGGCTCGCTGGTTAACTTTTTTTCTTTTTTTTTTAAAACTCAAAACCTAAATTTATTCCTGAATGAATAGAAATCTACTTTATAAACAAAGGTTTAATCAAGTGCGTAAATAAATTTTTTGTCAGAATATTGCAGATATCAGCTCTTTGTTTTATAAATCTAAAAATTATTTGCATTAAAATGACTAGTCATTTTTAGTTTCATTTACTTTTAAATACTTTGCATATGATTCAAACTTAGATTCTATAATCATGGTACATATATTCTGCAGGTATCATTTAGATTAGCTTTGTTATTTTGTATTTATCATTTAATCATTTCTAAATCAATTCTTTAATGTTATAAGAATATGACATTAAAATGATTTTAGAATAATTCAGGCTTTCAGAATTGTAAAAGTTTGATAACTTTTTTCTGAAATCTCATAAGGAAAGAAAAAAGAAAGAAGAATTTATAAAATGAAGAAATTAAACAATTTTTACAATTTGTAATTCAATTTTTAAAACATTTACAATTCTTTTTCTAGAAACATGATTTCATAAAGTACATGGAGGCTGCTATTGAAAGTTTAAATCCGAAAACTGCAACACCCCCAGCAGATCCTGACAAGTTTTGGTCAGAAGTTGCTCATGGAGAGCGTGTTCATTATTTAAAGGATTCTACTTTCCATGAAGTTCTTAAATCCAAGCCGTCAGCTCTGGTCATGTTTTATTCACATTGTAAGAATGTAAATTGGTTCTATAATTGCTTTATATTTCATATTGAATATTTGTACCTTTAGTAAGATTTTTGCTAAATCTTTTCAGATGGGCTAAATGAAAGTGTGATTTTAAACCATGTTTTTATATATGATTAAAAACATAGTTTAATATTTTATTTTTGATACAACATTTCTCATGTCAGATTTGAGCTTTTTTTCTCTTTTTTCTTAATATAAGTCTTGCATTCATATATTTATTACAGAAATGGACTTTAGGAAAATTAGTTCTTTATTGATGGTTTATTTTACTCAGAAGATAAATGTCAAACAATATATGGTGTAACTTTAAAATTTTTGAATTAAGTCAAGTTTTTGTGCATGCTTATAATCTGAAAATATTAATATATATATTAACATTTTCTAAAATAATAATAAAAAAAATTTTGAAAGATAAATTACACAGATTCTATTTATACCTTGTATTAAATATCTCTTCACAGAAATTTGACTTTCATTATCTTCTTTCTATTATTTTGTGCATAGGGAATGCAGAGAGCAGAGAACTAAGGTATATATTTGCTGAAGCTGCTGCTAAAATGAATGAGAAAAAGGTATGTATTTATGTTCTGAAACTTTAAAAATGTAGGGATAAAATTTAGATTGTAAGCTCTATTGTACTGCATACCTTTTAATTATTTCTTTTCATGTTAGAATGCTTTTCAAAATGATACTGGATCTTATTTAGTGTATAATTTTGACTGAAAACACATATCCAGATATTGCTTATGAATATACCAATCTAAATGATATTTTTAAAGATTTTTATTTTGAATAATTGATGATATTTATAAAATACAGTAATTGGGAAAATATTTTTAAACTATAATTTAAATAGTTTATTTCCATTTTCTTAAGATTTCATAGTATAAGAGTCTCTATTACATCTAGCAAATTATAATTCTAAAACACATTTTTTGTAATTTCTTTTAAATTATCTTTTAAAGAATGATTTATAACTTTGGACATTTGAAATATTGTTATTGTAAAATATTTCTTTAGCATTTAGGATTATAATCAATAACATTCCTTGAATCAAAATTTTTATTGGTAATTTGATATTTGTATTGGATGCTATCAGTCTCCTCAGTTTTGATGAAAATTATAATTATAATGCATTAAAAACTGATTGACTCCATGAATATTTCTGTGCCTTATATTCTCATATATAATGCGAAATACATTATAACATAATATTTGAAATACATTTTAGTCCTTAAATTTAAAAGAACTTTCACATTTTATTAAAAGAGTAATGAATCAAAAATTCAGATTATGCTACCAAAAAAGAAGTGTAGAGTTTTAGTTGTTGAATTGGTATTTATTAATGTGCATGTGGACAAAAACAAAATGCTTGGTAGCATTTTTTTTTTTGCATAAATTATTTTTGACCATGGATGACATTCATTATATCTGTTTGTTAAATTTGTGTCAATTTTAAAAACAATTAAATAAAAGGATTAGCATATGAATGAATATTTTATGTGTAAAATGTTCAATGGTTTGGAGGCAGATTGCTCTATTGTTCAACGTAACAGTCAATATTTTCCACAATTATCTCAGATATATTGAACTTGATTTCTCTTGGGAGACAATTTTGTTATTTTTATCTTGAACATATTTTAAAAAATAAATTAATTCATTTTTGCAGTTACATGTTCTATTACGATGATAAACTCAAAGAATAATGTGCATAACCAAGCAATAAAAAAAGGTGTAATTGCTCAACTCTTATATGTGTATATGGAAATTTTGCCTTATTATCTTTTACATTTTTATATATTTCAGGATAAAAAAAATATTCTTTTAAGTGAACCAGGTTTGCATAGAAGTAAATGTGCATTTAGCATTCTTTCTTGTGTACATAAATAAGATGTAAATCAGTTGAATCATTGCTATTGGATATTAAATGTATTCAAAAATTAAATTTGAGATTTTACAAGTAATTTTTTTAAGAGATATAATACACTTTTTGATTGTCTAAATTTCTAGCAATTATTCTTATTATGATTAATTAAAAATTTGGGATATGCAAGTAATTATAAAAGTTAAGATAAGAATAACCTTTAGTTCATTAACATGTCTAATATATATTTTCTGATCTTTTTCCTTTATTTAGATTAATGGCTTTTTAGCTGCAGTGGATGTAACTGTTGAAACTTCTCTTCAAATTGAATATGCCATACGTTCTGCTCCTACTGGTAATATTTTGTCACTTTTATTAAAATAATCTACTTTTTAGAATGTATATGTAGCAGAAATTACTTGTTTTTGTAGAGCTCTGATGGGTGAAAATAGTTTATCTGTTATATGTTATTTAGATTAATATTAAAATCACATACTTATTATAAACCAGAAATGATATTTAGATATTAAAATTATGCTATTGATAAATAGAATCAAATTTTAGTTGCAAGGAATCTTATTAGCATGCAATCTCTGATTATTTGTTGTTTGTATATGATTTGCTGTCATAAATTATAAAATTTTTTGGAAGATTTTTTTTTTGGCCAGTTAGTTGTTGGAACTGGTTAATATGTATGCATCCCTAAACTACCAACCATTAAAAGACCAGGAACGAGCTGTGATGTAAAATATTATGCTGAAGTTATATAAAAACTTTTAATGTGTTTAAATTTATTTCACTGTATATTTTCTTTTTAGACGTCTAAAAGCAATTGCATTATATTTTAAAAACATTTTAGCTACTTGAAAATATATATATTATCCTGTTGTCACATCCACTCTTCCCAGTTACCCATCACTTTACCCAAAAGTAGATGACTTTGTTTAGAACAGATTCAGACTTAATTTGCTTAAATATAAACTATTTCATGTATTAATAATTGTTTTTCTTTTACTTTTTTGTGTATTATAGTGGTAAGAAAATTCAAACTTAAGATTTTGATAAATTTCTATATTTCAATCTTAAATTAGATGAATTAAATTGAGTATGTGGTCTTTGCACAAAATTTGTAAACTTCTGTCAAATCTTGACCAAAATCCATTCAGTGGAAGTTTATTTGAAAATAGGTGAATACCAATGAATAAAGAGCTAAATGAATAAATTTGGCTCATAGAATTAGCATTTAAAATGTATATCCATACCAAATTCATCAAGTTGACCACCTGTCAGCCTGTACTTTTACATGTATGTAAATATGATGAAAAATGTAGGTTTAGTTTGTTGAAAATGTGTACTCAGTTTTAGAATCTAAAGTATAGATCCTTATCAGATCTGTCAGTGGGTGGTCTATACTATGTATGTAAGCATAACTAAAAAATACAGTGACTCAGAGATAAGAAATTTGGTTTGTAATCTTGTTATTAAATTGTAATTTTATGTGAACTTTGTTTCAGTCAGATGAGGGGTCTTAAGTAGCATAGTTGATATGGAATATTGATTATCCCTTAATTTGTATTGTTATTTTTCTCTTGACAGATCTTATAAAATAATAATTTATAATGTTATATTTGTTTAATATCACAATAGTTAAATACTTATATTTGATAATTAAGATGAATTTCCCAAGAATTTTATTGCTTTAATGCCTAAATCCACCTTTGCTGTGGCTGATTGTAGTTACTTTACTGCCATGTTGATTTATGTGTAATATATTTTTCAATAATTAATAACTTTTTTTTTTCATTTTAGTGCACTATTTTAGGTAAGTTTATTTCTCTTATTTTCCTATTTTTTATTATTATATCTTTTTGTTTCGTGGCAATTACTGACTTCTCTATCTTTTTTTGAAGATATGGCGAACTCATTAAAGAATATGCTGCACCTCTCACAGTAGATGATATTGTACAGTATATGAAAAACCGATTAGTAAAAGAAGAGTTATAAGATGCTCATGTGTAAGCTAAAGTTTTTTTAAATTTTTAATTAAAATATAATATCAGATTTGACATGATATATTTATAAACATTATTTTCGTGCATTATAGTGTGAATAACGCAGTTGGAAAAAACTATAAAGGTTTTCCAAAATGAAAAGTGAACAAATTAGAAATAAAAAAATACTTTTATTATAAATTCAATATAAATTATCATATTATTCAAACACTCATCCCATCTTTTAAGCAGCAGATCAATATCCTTAACATAAAATGATTGAAGTTGTTATGTGCAGAAATCTTACACTGGTTGCCTTCACTTCAATATCCTTAATGAAAATATTTTTCTTAAATAATTCAATAACATGATAATCTATGATAACAAATCTGGGTTTTATGTTAGGTGTTATAGCTCCTCCCAATAGAATTTTTGTAGAATTGTCCGGATATAATGGAAATGTATGGCTGCACATTGTGATGAAGAATCATTTACTGTGACAAAAGACCAGGATGTTTGCTTTACAAAGTTTCCTGAAAAACCCCAGAGTTGATAGTGCATTTTCATTACAAGAAATTTATTAAACATGATCCAAGATTATCAAATAAAATCATATCACATTCCTTATTTCATCATTGATTTTTCTTACTGGAGGAAATAATGGGGATATCATGACTTACTATTTACAATAATTCATTTTAGAAGGGCATACAACAACATGACATACAACATTTGGTCAATGAAATGTTGATGGATGATTGATTTGATCTGATATTAATTTAAAGCATTTGCTCATCCTGAGGAGTGCCAGTTTTAAACAGCCATCATTTGATGATTTATGTTTATCTTTTCACTAAACATTAACTGTGAGTGAATTGCCATATATTTTTTGAACATGGTGTTGTTGTCACTACTACATGTCCACTTTTCATTCAGGCAAACGTTATTCCTATTAAAATTCATTAACAAAATATATATCATTTTTATAGAAATATTTCTCCTCTTGAGCATTCTAGTTATTTTCTACATTATTGTAGTCTCTCCTGTATGATATTCTAGATAAAGTTATTAAAAATTATTGTAATCTAAGATAAGTTAAGAGGATAAAGCATTTGTATTTCAGTTATCTTAAATGAAACATGATAATTGTAGTTTTGCAATCATTGCAAATGTATATGCACTTTTAGACAGTTGTATGTTTTCTGTCTTAGTTGCATTTAGTAACATATTCACAGTTTACTGCCTTCAAAAGCTAAGAGTTCCTATGACTAAAATCAAGTCAGTTATAAGGCTTTGAATATTGCTGATTTAAATGATTTAAAATTTCTTCAATGGCTTCCTCTAAAAAGATCTGCTAATGAATAAATGACACCTAGAAGCAGCTGTTGATTGGCTGAATTATTTTTGGAATAACACTGATAAAATTTGAAGCTTCACAACTGAGTCATTTAGTTACAAAGAAAATCAACAAAAACATTATACTTATACATTTTTTTAAAATTCAATACAGGGACTGCTAAAAAAATTACTAATTCTAAACATAATTTAAGACACTTTTCAAAGTGTATGTAAATCTTATATGATGAAAAAATTAGCTTTTGGGCTGTGGTTAAAGTGAATTTCTGCATCTACATCTTAGCATAAACTTCATTATTATCATTAAAAAAATCTATCTGGTGTTATTTTCTTAAAAATCAAATACTCAATTGGGAAATTTTATTATTGTGCTGCATTGACTGATTAATTTTCAAGGTTTTTGTAAGAATTTAAAAAAGAAAATATTTAGTTAATTATTTGGTCAGTTTCTGACTTTTATTTGATAACATATATATGTTTTGTCTAATATGATAAATTGTTTTATTACAGTTATATTAATAATAACAACTAATCAGTCACATTGACCATAATACAAACACTCATATGTAGGAATGGTTAAATGGAATGTGAGAATCTTTTGATTTCTTGACTAATAAACATTCCAAATATATAATACAACAATTTAGTTGAATTATGCTTTGGCAAGGAAAAAATACATGTCAGGAATTATTGTATTGATCATCTAAGACTTGCTACTATTTTTGCATCTGGGTATCAGAATGGATAAAGGGGAAAGTAAAAAGTAAATGGCTGTTAATCTGAGAGAAAATAAGCTATTGAAGATTAAGATAACTTGTTTGGACTAAAAGTAAATATGTTTTTTCTTAGATTTTACAATTCTTTTTTAATATGATTTTTGAAAATTTCAGATTGTTATTTATTTTATTTTTCAAAAAAAAAAATGCCTGTAATTTGTTCTCTGAAACTGAAAGGTGCAAAACTAATTTGTCTTGATTATGATGTTTTAATGCTTTTTGGCATATTATTCAAGACAAAATGTTAATTTAAAATTTAATATTTTTTTTTACTTTTTCATATTAAGGGGCTTTATAGGAATTATTTGAAATTTAGAATAGGATTTTTTATTGTAATATTAATCTGAAGATTTTTAACAACTTTATATTTCTGCATAGTGCAAACAAAAATGAAATAAAAAAAATTACTAAAATTAATATTTTTTATGCTTTATACTTTAAAAATTATTCCTGATTTAATTAAGGTGTATTATCACATAACAACTCATTTTATTGCATTTTTAATTGCTTATAATTACTTATGTCAACTTTTCCTCTTCCTCAATAATTAAATACCCCAAAACGAATTAAAGCAATAAAAGTGCTGTTATGCATTTTGTTCATACTTTTCTACTTTTTGTGAGAAATCAATTTGTCCACTGTACATAAATGTTTACACTTACATATTACTTGTTTGGACCAAAAGTAAATTTTAAATATTTTTTTTCTTATTTTATACAATTCTGTTTTAATATGATCTATGAAAATTTCAGATTGTTATTTATTTTATTTTTGAAAAATGCCTATAATTTGTTCTCTGAATCTGAAAGGTACTTACACTTAATGTTTTCAGATTTGGTTTCTCTACTATTGTTAGATCAAGATTGTAATGATAATAATTTCATTATCTTCTTTACCAAAATATGAAAACAGCATTATAAGATTATGAATAAGGCCTAAGTGAAGATTAGTGTGCACCAGCTGTTTGTCGCCAATATTGCAACCCATCGGATACCTTTTATAGCAACCGTACTACTGTTTTGTTTACTACTTTTTGCAATGATTGAGTTGTACATTACCATAATTACATTATGAAAAATGTTTAATCGATATTTTTTTAATATTTTAATTTTGTTCTTTATTATAATTAAAATTTATTAAATAAAGAAAGTTAAGCTTATAATTAAAAGTTATTTTCTTCTTTCTTTTTTTTAATGTAAATACGAACAGAAAATATTTATTCTTTTGGAATTTTTAATTGTCAGTATGCGCTTAAAAAAATCGTCTGCAATGGAATTCTTCGCAGTTCTCGTAATTCTTTTGGTGTTATAACGGTTGGTTCCCTTCATAATTTGTTATGTCGGGAGTATTTCGAACCTGTAGAATGGATGAAGGATGAGTTAAATATGCATATATATTGATGAAGTTAGGAAAGGATGCTTGTTTGAAATTTTGTATTGAGAATGGTTTGATGTCGAACCGGCAGAATGGATGAAGGGTGAGTGGAATATATTTTTTTACGAGTTGATGAAGGTGGGAAAAGTATGTTTGTTTGAAATTTTGTATGGAGAATGTTCTGATTGCTTATTTTTCCATTTTAGCTTTTCTCTTGGTTATGTACTGTTTCTGTTATCCACACAGACTTTATGTTCAATGTGCTAGCGAAGCTACTAGGTTCCTGCTCCCGCTGCTAGCGAAGCCGTAGGATGTTTCTTTAAGTTAAAAAAAATTCTGCCCGGTGCCTTCTACAGATGCCGAAGGTACCAAGCAGTATGAAAAGAAAAAAAAAATACTTATCAGTAAAAAGTCCTAATTAGATGGTGGGAAATGGTAACCGTAACTGTTCTGCGGAAGTATTTGTTTATTTTGTCCGCCATCTTTATTGGCGACTTGGCATTGTTGGCGCAGCTGGGTGCACACTAAAATTCACTTTTACCCTGAATAAATTTAAAAAAAATACTAGTTTAACTGCATTTAATAGCTTTTCTTTATGTAAATGTATATCAAAGTGTTAAGGTCTGACACTAAATAATTTCAGCTATGAGTAAAGAGAGCAACTTACTTGACATACAATCAAGTCAAAAGGAGTCATATTGGGATATTCATTGTCTATTCTGCTTACCAAATCATCTGTGAAAATATTCCTTGAACTCTTATCCTTTCACTGAATCCATTCATTCTTATTCTGATCTTCCATCGGGCCACTTGGGGGGGGGAATCTTTTGGCCTCCTTTTTCCACCTTTTGCCTTGGTCAAGCTTTCTCTTCTCTTATTGGTTGGTGTACATAAAGTTACATAATCAAGATGGATTTATTGCTAATTGAGACTATTTCTCCTAAAGGGGGCCAAGGTGTCACTTTCCTTCATTTATTACCTGAATTGGGATTTCCTGATTCATGTATGTTTTTCTTCTTACCAAATGACCTCCCAAAATATAAAAGTTATGAATATTTTATATAACATAGAACAGTAGCATAGAAATAAATGGCAGAAAGTAACCTTAAAAATGAGAGAGACCAAAATGACTTTATTAATATCTATCTGCTAAACTTTATTAGCATCTACTATTTTTAATTCTTAATTTTTTTTTATTTATTATAAACTTATACTATCGCTTCTTGCCATGTGTCTCATTGGCCCTGACAATCTGTAATTATTGAATACCCAAAGCAATACAAGAACAAATTTCCCAGTTAAAATAAAACATAATTTGATACATATATGTTAATTTTTTCCAGTCTTTAATTTATGTATATATTTTCTTTTAGGCGATGTCCACTTCATAATGTCAATCCATGACTCAAACTTATAATTCATTGTTCCATGTACAGTTTTTCCAGAATGTTGATGTTTGATGGATCTCTTCCTCTGTGATCATTTTTTTGGTGCAAAGTTTATATTCCTTTTCCTTTTTAATTTTCTGGGGTATTGTTTGGTAGTATCAATTTAATGAGAACAAATCATGAAGACAGCTCTACTTAGTTCAAGGAAATGCTCTTTCTACTCAAATATTATTAGTTGTTTTTTTATGTGTACCTGATTTTAAAGCTGTCTTTTTAACAGAAGATTGGAAATATTTTTATACCAATTTATAATGCCAACTGTTCTACAAATTACATTTGTTTTGTAAATAAAACTGGTTTTCCAATTCTTGTTTTGTTTGTTTTTTATTGTAAAAGAAAATGTGGCAGCTTTTAAAGATTTTATGGTAAACATAATTGCTCTTGTTTTATATATAATTAGTTCATATACTTAACATTGCTTGGAATTTAAATACTTACATATATAATATTTTTAATGTTAAAACAAATTTTGCTTAAATTATTATAAATCAGATAAATATTTTATTACACCTTACTAATTTATTGTCTGCTTGGAAATAAAAAGCATTTCAGTTCTTTTAGGCATTAAAAATAAACAACCTGCAAGATATTTATAATACTTTTGAAATTCCTGTTTTAAACTTCCACAAATATTAAATTGATGTCATTGAATAAGTTTAAAAAAATGCTAAATGATATTAAGCTATTTCACTCAAAAATTATTGCAAAAAGCAATATTTCAGTTAATTACATATTCAATTAATTAGAAGTTAACTAATGAACTCTTGTACTTTGAAAAATTAGTAACATTCCTTCTCTTGTCCTAAAGAATAAGTGTGCAAAATTTGGTTGGAATAAACCCTGTCATTTAGGAGAAGAGGCATATACATAAATATATTACACTGAAGAACTGGTACACCTACTTAATATCATGTAGAGTCCCTACAAGCACACAGAAGTGTCCTGAAACAACCTGGCATGGGCTTGATTAAAGTCTGAAGGCAATTCACATAATGAATTCCCCAGGGCAATTCATAAATCTGTCTTGAGTGCAATGTGATGGAGATCTCTTTTTGGTTTGTGTCTTGTAAGGCATCACAGATTTGTTGAATGATGTTCATGTCTGGGGATTTTGATGACTACTGAAGCATCTGAAGTCAGAAGAGTGCTCCTAAGCTTCTCAGTAGTTATTCTTGATATGTGGAGTGTCACACTGTCCAGCTGGAATTGTCGAACTGCATTGGAATACACAGTGGATATATTTGAATGGACACCATGTTTACGTTCCAATCCTTGTCAGAGTCATCTGCCATCATCCGACTGCACATGCCCCATATCATCCCTGAGACTCCGCCAAATTGAATAGTCCCCTGTTGACATGTAAAGTCCCTGTGACATGTTGAAATGGATTTATGAAGTTGTCTTCATGCCCATGCACATTCATGTTTGTCAATACTATTGGAAACATTTTGAGTCATCAAAAATCCAATAACAGTGTTGGCAGTCCCAGGCAAGGTGTAAAGTTCAGCACCAAAAGCCCGTATCAATGATTGCTCATTTAATAGTTCATATGCTGATACTTGTTGATGTTCCAGGAATAAAATTGATGGCAATTTGAAGAAGTTTTATGTATCTGCATGCCTATCTCGTATCAAGATCTTTATCAGTGATTGATGTTCTCGTTCTGTTAATGCTTTTTTTCTGCCACACCACAATGTTAGAGATTTGATGTTTTACTGGATATTTGATATTCATGATGCACTTGTGAAATTGTCGTTCCAATTTCCTCTCTGCTTCGAAGATGGAATGTACCATCTTTAGTGTCTCAATTTTCATGCCACATTCAAATCACTTGATAACCTGTCATTGCAGCAGCAATAACTGATCTAATAATTTTGCCAGACATCTTTTGTCTTATATATGACATGCTGATGACATCATGTTTCATATCTTTTTTATTTGCATATGCACATCTGTACCAGTTTTTCTGGGTTTTCAGTGTGCATACATAGCTGCAATGACTTATTTATATTAAAATATAAATTTTTCAGTTGATTAGATTCATTCAATTTAGCAGGGATACAATAAACTATTCTTTAAAAAAATATGCCTTTAGATTAATATTGATATTTTATATAATTAAGTGCCATATATTTATACATTACAATTCATTGATATTGATTTACAATTGCACTGGAGTTAATGGTTGTGATGCCATTCTTAGAAAAGTGACTAAAACTGATTTTTCTTCTTTGTTTTAGCTAAAGCAGCTAACAAACTGTGTATTTAATTGCTACTAACGATAAAGATAATGTGTGTATTGGCACATTATTTACAATTTGGAGATATAACAAAAAATGTAAAAATTTCAGTTTTTAATAAATTCTGAAAATATTAACATAATTATTATTACATCATATTAAATTTAAACAAATCTCATTAATGATCTCAACCCTATTTCCATATAATTTTTTATTTAAAAAATTACATAGAAATTTTTTGGATTATTTTAAAAGACTATTTTTTTAAATCAATGTAATGAATAAATATAATTCACATTATATTGATTACCAGAAAAAAGAAAAATTTATGTTGTTTGTTATTAATTTAGAAAACATATTGAATAAAATATTCTTGAATAAACATTTCATAAAAATTATCAAATAAGAGATTAAATTAGATTGATTTTTTATTATCAATTCATGCTACTGCTACTTATTTCTTTTCTAATGTATGGTTGTATATTAAGTATAATTAGAGTATGAAAAAGATATGTCCATAGTCATTGACAACTTAAGTTTGTGAAAAAATACGAACGATGGAATCTCACTATATATACAAAGCAATGCTCGTTTGTATGCTCTTTAAAGATTAAAAACTATTAAAACGATTTATGGGTAATTTTTTTTTCTCCCAAAAATGGTCTGCTGTGCCTAAGAATGCTTAAAGCTATTGAAAAGCCCGATCACTCCAGAAGAAAGAAAATTGTGGGATCAATAATATAATACCAATACAGTTGTCAACCATTACTTTTAACTTCATAAAAGATACCTAAGAATTCTGAGTAACAAAAATCTTAAATAAAGATGTATATAAAATTATTGCTAACAGTCATACTTGCACTACAGCCTTTTTTTTTCTCAACTCTGGATTGACAATAATAAAATAAACTTATAAATTAAAAAAAAAGAAAAGACAACTGGGCTGATAGCACATGTTTGAAACGTGCTTTCACATTGAAGTTCACGAGGAAAGAAACACGGTTGTGCATTAGAAGTGCAAATGCCTTTACACTTTGACTTTATATAAAGTGAAGGTTAGATTTTATAAAGTTTTGTAATATTCATTTTTTTAATGTTTTGTAAGTTCCTTAACTTTCAAAATGCAACAGAATCGTCATAATTAATATTGAAGCGAAATTAATCACACAGTCAATCATTTTAAATACATGGATTGAATTTGGAGAATCCATCTTTCTTCTGAATGATTATGTGTGCATGTTTCAATGTAAGAGAAAAGAAAGGGAGTTCTTTTTATATAAGTCAAACGGAATAGCCCAAAACATCATATATGTAAGAGTAATACAATAAACTCAAAGATGAATACAACAGTAATTATAATTTATGTAATCTATGAAAATAATGTATGTATAAATATCTAATTTTAACTAAATAAAATGATTGATATCAAACTTTCAATTGCGCTCATTTAATCGGTAAATATACTCAATTCTAGCATTGCCTACTTCATCTAAATGAGATGGATTTTGTTCCTAAAACTCTGATCACTTTAAAAACAATATTTAAACTAAAAGCAATTTTATTTCAATGCAGTTCAATTATATTGTATACCGACATTTAAATTCTATTCAAATATATGAATGGCTTTTGAATAGTTGCGGATTATTTAAATAGGTTAATATTACACTTCGTAATTTTTTTCTTACCTGTTTTTATTTTAGTTAAAAAAGGCAATTAGAATTTAAGATATGTTTCAAAAAATATGCTAATTAGCTCAATAAATATTAATAATTAGTGCGATATGAGTTTTTTTTTCTCACTGAAGTGAGTTTAAACATATATTAATGACCTACTGTAAAAAAATTGGATTTTTAAAGTCAAAATTTTAAAAAAAATCTTCTAGTGTGTATGTACACCTTAAGAAAGTTCTATCCTGAAACTATATATACATATTATATCGTTTTGGAGTGGTACGTTTCAATTTCTCGTATGCGAAATATAGAGAAAGTATTGTAATCGTCAAAAAAATTCGATCTCGAAATTTTGAACGAATCTCTACGCTTTCGAACTCAGGGAAGTCTGAAAACACATTTTTGGAAAATGTCTGACAAAGATAATTCAAAACCGCTTTGAGTTAGACAGATGGAATTTGATATTTTACACCAAATTGGAATATTTATATAAAATTTTGACCAAAATTCGTTCAAAGTAAGTCTGTCTGTCTGTCTGTCCAGCTATTCGAATACAAGTTAGCACTTAATTGTATGATACAATTGTAACTCTGTGTCAAATTTTTTTCTCATTAGATTAGGAAAAACATATCTAAAGCACAAAGTTGATTTTCGGATGCTGGTAACAGCATGCCAAGGCTTAATCGCCAAAGATGAACCGATAAATTATGTAAAAATGTTACATTCACGCCAAAGATTAATATTTCTTAACTATTGTACGCCAGTAGTATGTAAAGCGTTCTTTGTCTTACCCAAAGTTCACAAATGTTTGCGATAACTGGGAGAAAAATCCTTTATCCTTTAAAAATCCTTTAAAAACTTTCCTTTATCAGGGAAAGTTTTGGCTATAGCCACTGTAGCTGGATTTGGTGTTTATTATAATTCTCAATGCTATCTATCATATTTAAAGTTGGGATTAATGTTAAAGTCCACTTACTGATAAACTACCATTTATTTCTGCATCTGTTTGACATATAACAAGAAAATTAAAACTCATCACGAACAAGAATACTGAAAACAGTTGCTAGAATATATTAAGAAGTTCTGGAAGAAAACTAAAATAAAAGTATAAAAACAGACGATTAAGAATTTCTGGTAGAATCAGTTATGCGAATTAAGATTTAAATGTTGACATTTATCGGAAAGTGTGATGGATAATTTGCAATTTTAAGCAGAACAAATGAAGATGTAGTGGTCATAAAATGAATTATAATTTGCATAATCATTTTTAGAAAGTTGGTAGCAAAATAATTTTGGTGATATCTGCTTTGATATAATTTGGCAAAAGCAAAGAAAGGGGGGAAAAAACCCAAAGAAAAATACATCTATATTATTCATATATTTGTAGCAAATGATTTTTCTTTTTTTGCTTTTCAAAATAAAAAAAAATTAAATTAAATTAATAAACAAAATTCAGAAATAAATAATATCCATACATTTTCTATTGAAGAAAAATAATTTAAAATAATATAGTTTCCATACTAAATCACGTAATCCGCTGTAAAATAACATCTAGTCATAAATTATTTTTTATCATGCACTCTCAAAATATTGCTTAACAGAACGGATATGAATGCTTCATGGGATATTAATGCTTCACAAATTATTTCAATGTTTTTGATAATCAATATTAATTTGTAAAGCAAAGTCAGGGAGGGTATCGAAGTTTAGACATCACAAGGAATACTGTTTCATAATTATTTTTCGGTTTTAATGCTAAAAATTTTAAAATGAATCCAGGATGGCGCGAAAAAAAATGATATATCCATTTAACATTTATACACCATTGATTCACTGTAGATTTCATGACTATTATTCAAAACTGTACCAAAGTGTGATGTACAGGCAACTCTCCTTAATCTAATGTTTAATTTTTGAAAAGCGAAAAACAAGAATTTTTTTATCACAATCTTTTGTTAAAATGAGTGAATCTCATACTGCATTATTTTGGAATTGATTCATTGTAATATTTATCATCCATTTGTGAGAACTTTTGAAATAATCCACTGAAAGCTTTAAATTATACATAAATCTTAAATACTCGAAGTTTTTTTTATTTTAACTATTTAAAGACCTTATCTGATTCTTGGAAAACCATTTCTATTTTTTTTAACATCATCCAGTCTGCTGACATTATTTTTACGAAAGAATGCGTTTGTAAGTGCAGCCATTGAGATCATTTTATTACATTCCCTCTGCAATTATGATGACGTAGTAGAAAAGCAGGTGTCCTTAATTAGGTTTTTAACATCTTTACGACTGCCAACAGCATCATTAATGTGTAGTTTCATAAGACACGGAGATGAGAGGGGACACCAAATCATTTATTTAGCTGCTATGGCAGGAAGGATATGGCCTCAACTTTTTTTTTTTTTATCGCTAATGAAGTAAAAATGCACCAAACCCAGTTTATTTGTTTACGGAGAATAGCAGGAACAAGTAGTGAATATTTAGTGCTCTCACGATTTGGAAATCAGTGAAAGAAGGCAAGGCATTTTTGATGAGTACCTTATTTCCTTTCGCGTTACTGGTTGTTCAGAAATGTAGTAGTTTGCCAAGCTGTCATCAAAAGTAAGAGATAAAAGTACTTTTTTTAATATGTTTATTACTACCTGGTAAAGTCGCAGTGAACTTCGTGGCATATTATTTAATGTTCAAAAAAGTTGAGTAAGGTTTGTGTTATTCTCCATTTTGATGCTTAATGGTGGGCACTAGGAAACAGAAGCACATGATCAGGCATTCAACAAGAAATCACTGGTATTTAAAGATAAGGTTTAAATAAAGATACCATGTTTTCGAATTTTCAAAAGGAAAGTGCCTTAAGTACGAATGGGGCGCTGGTAAAGTTCGAATGGGGTGATGGGCAGGAAACTGGGTAAAATCCAAAAAGTATATAAATAAATTAATAAAATATAATATTTATTTACATATTCCTTCAGAATATGTTAAATAGACAATTATAAAAAATTATTAATTTTTTTGTATAGATATTATTTTATACACAATAAAAACTGCAATTCAATAGATCTGTGGGGAAGGGGGAGGGGATCATTAAAACTCTTAAGAGTTAGACTAGGCGAATTTGTTTAGTAATTAAGAGGAATTTCAATAATAAATTTTCTATGGTTGATTCAAAATTATGGAAAACAACTAAAATCTTTCAGAAAAATCTTGTAATTTGTTATTAATTATTGCATTGATGTATTTAATTTGTTGCGAACAATCCTTTATATTAATATTGTTCATTAAGATATTTATCAAGAATATGTCACATTTGTTAAATCTACTTACTAAATTAAAGAATTTGCTTAATTTGTGCAGAAAAAATTACAATAATATAGTTTTCCGGATAGGAGTAGGTGATCATTGAAAAGATAACGGAAAGAAGAGATGTACAAAGTGTGTATAGAAGTACATGTAGTGTGGAGATATGCCCAGGATAATCAGCGCCCCTTTAGGATTGGAAATTATTCAAAAGCTAAATGTTCAAAAAATTAATCTGAGTTAACTTTTTTCAGTGTTTGCCATTTACTTATTAAAGATAAATTGGTATTATCTAGTACTTTTTTACTTTTCAACAAAACATAAAAAAATTGGGAAGGACATCTGGTTCCCTTGATTTAAATATATAGAAGAGTATTGGTATTTGAGAAGAGATATATTTTGCTTATGAATGGAATTCAGGAAAACCCCGATAAAAAACTTTGTATGGTCGGGAGTCAACCACTTAATCTGGAATCAAATTAACTAACCTATGTAAAAAGTTAATAATAAAAATGTATCGATACTGTGCAGCCAAAATCGTTTGATCTACAGCTACCAAATTTGATAAAGCAAAATGGGCACTTGTAGGCAATTAAAAAATATTTAGAATATTATTTAAAGGACCAATTATACAAGATTTTGGCGTGTTTTTTTTTCCAAAAAATATTTTTGAGTAGAATTTATTTTACATTATTTTAAAACTACATTAAAAAATCATTTTTCTAATAATAAAACTTACATTTCAATGAATATTTTTTTTCTTTTCGAATTTGGAACAATTTCTGCATAACATTTCAACAGTATTATTTTTGCTGTGGAATTCAAACTATTTTGATTATTTAATCCGATATTTAATTGTGTAGTTTTCTTCTCTGTTAATAGCAAACAGGGAAATTTTTGATTTATAAATGAATAATATAAATGAGGTATGAAAAAATGAGGGCAAAGCATCGCGAAAATTAGAAAATAAATGAACCCGGAGTCACATTTTTAATAGCACTGTGATGTCATGGACATTGAATCCATTAAGATTATAATTCTATTTATAAAGTAAATGTATTAAGTTTTTGAAATATCATGATTTTAATGTACAACACAATTTGATATTTAAAAATACTTTTTTTTAACGGAATCATGGGCATCAAAGTCGTGCCTATAAAATTTTATTTTTAAATGAAAAATTTGTACATAATTGTTTTAATAATTGATTAAAATTTTAGAAAAATGCTTTAAGATTAATAATTAATTAATTCCATTTTTTTATCTGTAAGAAAATTTGTGAAAAATTGCGCGTGAAAACTGCCTTTCTTTAAAGAAAATTTTAAAGTGTATAGATACTTATAAGTAGTTTATTGAGTATTTACCATTTTATAGTTATCTTAATAAAAAAAAGTTCTATTCTGTTTAATTTTTTTTTCTGAATCGGTAATTCTTTTTATACGGAAGAGAATTTAAAGGTATCATACACTGATTTACATTGTTTTAGCCAGAATAAAATAATAAACTTTAAATAATTCTTAACATACACGAATTCAAGAAAAATCTTAACATTTTCAATGTTTCTACATTCATAAGAAAAAACTACACAATTCACGTTTTTTTTTAAAAATATTATGTAATATTTTGATTCTACACTGGTGTGCAAAACTTAAGCAACAGGTATGTTTTTTGCCATAACTTCACGAGAAATCATCTGAGAGGCATGAAATTCAGAAATGAGATACAGCATTTTGTTCTGAAAGAATGACGAAAGCATAGTTGCGCAGAAATGAATACAATGCATACAGTATGGAATAAAACAAAAAAAGGCTTTATTGAACTCATAGTATCGTTACACATGACTGTCTGTCCAAGAGGAAGAACAGCAAGCAGATGTTCCTTAGTATGGGATATGCACTCCCCTTACTGCAATGGTTCCTTTGCACCGTCTCCCCATACTCAGCACCAGATTGTCCAACAGTTCTTGAGGTAAGAGTGCCTATTCCTCAATGAGCATCTGTTTAAGTTGTCGGGTGTTCCCAGGAGGATGTAATCGTGCCGCAAGGCGTCTCCCCAAAGCATCCCACACATGTTCTATCGTATTTAAATCAGGGGAGCACGCCGGCCAATCCATTCGAGTGATATCTTCACTTTCCAGGAGCTCCTCAACAGCATGAGTCCTGTGTGGCCGTGCATTGTCATCCATAAAAACGAAGTCAGATCCAATGGCACCTCGGAACAGACGCACATGGGGAAGGATCACCTCCTGACAATAGCGATCCCCAGTTACAGAACCTCTGTCGAAAACGTGGAGTTCAGTTCGCCCGCTCATCATAATGCCTCCCGAGACGACAACTTTAGAACCACCGAAACGGTCTCTTTCCGTGATGTTACTGGGATGAAACCGTTTCCCGACCTCTCTCCAACTCAACTGGCGTTGGGAATCGCTTGTAACATCACGGAAAGAGACCGTTTCGGTGGTCCTGGAGTTGTCGTCTGGGGTGGCATTATGATGAACGGGCGGACTCAGCTCCACGTTTTCGACAGAGGTTCTGTAATTGGAGATCGCTATTGTCAGGAGGTGATCCTTCCCTATGTGCGTCTGTTCGGAGATGCCATTGAATCAGACTTCGTTTTTATGAATGACAATGCACGGCCACACAGGACTCATGCTGTTGAGGAGCTCCTGGAAAGTGAAGATATCACTCGAATGGATTGGCCGGCGTGCTCCCCTGATTTAAATACGATAGAACATGTGTGGGATGCTTTGGGGAGACGCCTTACGGCACGATTACATCCTTCTGGGAACACCCGACAACTTAAACAGATGCTAATTGAGGGATGGGCACTCTTACCTCAAGAACTGTTGGACAATCTGGTGCTGAGTATGGGGAGACGGTGCGAAGCAACCATTGCAGTAAGGGGAGGGCATATTCCATACTAAGGAACATCTGCTTGCTGTTCTTCCTCTTGGACAGACAATCATGTGTAACGATACTATGAGTTCAATAAAGCCTTTTTTTGTTTGATTCCATACTGTATGCATTGTATTCATTTCTGCGCAACTATGCTTTCGTTATTCTTTCAGAACAAAATGCTGTATCTCATTTCTGAATTTCATGTCTCTCAGATGATTTCTCTTGAAGTTATGGCAAAAAACATACCTGTTGCTTAAGTTTTGCACACCAGTGTATATTTCAAAAATATGATAATTTTTGAATTTTATTATTTTTGTTTATGGAAAATAAAAATCTGTATGTCGAAAATAATCGAAGTGTATTAAAAACAAATTATTCAATATAGTTCGTGCAAAATATTAATTCAATGATTTAAAAAATTCAAATTTATGGACTTTGTATTATCGAATGTATTTTTCATGATGAGAGAATATGTAACTTCTAAAATCCATTCTATGAAAATATATCGAATATCGTGTTTTTTCTGAAACCGGAAACATACAAAACTTGGTTCATTCTATTCGAAATTCATTTATGTTAGAATGGCAAGAAGTGAAAAAGTTCGATTTGCTTATGTTTGCTTATGCAGGCATAATGGTAAGACATAAAATTAGAGTACGGTTTTCCGTGAAGAAAGTGAAAACCGTGCCGATAGACCATAAAATTCGCCAAAAGCAATTTATCTTGAATGGCTATAAGAAATGGCAGCAAACGATTTTTAAAGTTGCAATTTGTTAGAATTACTATATTTAGCAAGAAATCGAAAAAAAAAAATCAACAATGGTGGATGAACATTTTTCGTCAGTCGAGTTGCATTTCTGCATTTTTAGTATAAACAACTGATTTTTTTTAATGAATGTGAAATGTTTATTTTCAAAATAAATAAATAAAAAATAGTCCATCTTTCAATTTTTAACTTCACTCAAAATATTCTATTTAGTAAAAATTAGAAAAAAATCATAGAGGGTAAAAATTATAATATATTTAATACAAAGCATAATATTTGAATATTTAAAATTGTTTTTACAAATAATAATTATACAAAAAAGAAAGCATATGTAATCATCACAAAAAGATACATTAGTTTATTTATTTGAGACGATTCTATTTTGTGACCTTGGACATATTCTTTAAATTTTTTAAAGCATAGCAGTAATTATTCGAAATGAAAAATTAAATGAATTCTACACATAAGCAAGTACTTATCAATAAAAATAATTGCATTTTAGTTTATCACTTTCAAAGTTAAATTACGTATGTCACGTATTGGTAAGTAAAAAAAAATATTATCAATTAATTTAAAATTTAACTATAAATTTTCATTTAAAGTCACTGCAAACACATACACATTTGCTCTAAATATAAGCTATAAATCTAAACAAAAGCATATATTTATAAATAAAAATAAATGCTCTGTAAATTATCGTGTTCGAAGTTTGATAATGTATGTTACGGAGTATTGGGTAAATAAATAAATAAAAAAGAATGATTGTTATCATGCATTAATTTAAGAACTAA
>JAPMOR010026625.1:187387-201612 GCA_026543865.1 Argiope aurantia | reverse complement strand
TAACAGTTTCAGTTTTGGAAATATGATTTCTTCTGAAAATTCTACATCTTTTACAATTTTATAGTACTATAACAAATGGCATTTATTTTGAGTTAACTGGTTTTCAATTGATTCTATTTTATCTAACATTAGGACTGTTATCTCTTCACTATTATCGCTATTGGAGAGCTTTCCCGAATAAATAATTTATATTTAATATTTGGCATTTCTTTTGCATTATCAATAAAATAAGAATAAAAGACGTAAAGGGACCTGAATTACTGAAGATTAGATTTCATCATTTTGTCATTATTTTCAAGCACTGAATCCATCTATAAAGCATTTTGTGATTTAATGTGGGTAACAAAAGGTTAGTACATAAAGCAAAGACTTTAGGAATGATATGTAAATACATTTTGAGGAAATAAGTTTAAAAGATCATGCAATTAAGATATTTTCAAATAATCCATGATGATTATATCTTCCTTTAATAATGATTGGTTTCACCAGACAAATTTTTTTTAGAATAATTACAAAGAAAAACTTGTCACTGCATGGATTAGTTATCAGAACGTGAATTCACTGTAATAGTGATGATCGTATATCATAAGCATAAATAGAATATATAAATAGAATAGAATAGAATAGTTAAATAATAGAATAGAATAGACAGAATAATAGTTAAGAATAGAATAGAATAGATAAATGACTTATGATTAATGATCTTATAGATTAATATATCAAGTAGATAGTCTTTCACCTGGAATTTGTGTTTATGACTTATTGGAGATGGCCCCGTCATTTTGAATTGTGGTCAGATGATGAAGGAGCCGTGAGACGGCATCTCTCTCCAAACTGTCATTCACACTAACAGAAAGATATCCCCCTCCCTCCAATGAAGCTAACGGATATTAGATCCAAATACATGGAGAAATAAAATCAAGATTTGGCAAATCTCTGGTTTCGCTTACTCAGAAATTTTGCAAAGAAGCCGCCATTGTCTAAAGGTTGATTGATAAGCAACAGTACATTCATGGACAGGTGCATTCATTGACTCGATACCCTGAAAATCGACGAATATATCGATTTTACACTTTTGAGCGAAAAACGTTCCTTGAACCTTTGACTTATTAATCTGAAAATTTCAAAACAATCAGACAAGTATTTAGTGAAATAAGGATTATTTTGTCTAACACGATGGTCAGATGCCACGCCCATTTCCAGTGTTTACATCAAACATATTTCATGTGCAAGTAGCCAAGCCGCTCAGTTTTTTCCCCATGAAATGTAAAGCAGGACAGTTGTTTGATACTGTAACGGTTAAATCCTTCTTTGTTTATGGTTTTACTGCTTTCGCTTTTCTCTTCCGACTGAATTTCTCACTGATCCTCTTCAAAGTGACTCACTTCATTTGGATTTCAATCAAACGGTCTGGAATGTTTGCTGCGTATTAACAGATATTGAATAAATAGAACTGCAGATTATTTAATATATATTTTGACAAAGAAATTTTTTTATCAAATAAAGAAAGTGAAAATTTTCTCATTTCATCTAATAATCCTTACATATGATAATGGTCATTAATAAATATGATAATAATATATTTTAATAAAATTCATATCTTAGGACTTATAAATGCTCTGAGGGAAATCCAGCTTGATATGAGCTGTTTTTATTGCGATTTGTGTGTGTGTTGAATGTGTTGAAAACTTTAAAGCTGCTTATCTCGGTTTGCTTTTTTCCCCAAAATTCTGTTTGCTACAAAAAGTTAAAATGTCAATCACATTTTATTGGAAATGTATGTTCAAAGTTCAAAGTGAAAAAAAAAATCATATTTTCCAAAAACTGATATAGATATCTGATACTGATATCGGAAATCCGATCCCTAATTCTGTAAAAACATTATGAGGTCCCTTTTAAAAAATGTGAGGATTAAATATTGAAAATTATACGAGAAGACATATTTTTTTAAGTTAATATTTTTTAAAAATTGAAAAAATTTAAGTTTGTAACATTTGAAACAGAAAAATATTTTAGAAATATAAGTTTCTGCATAGTTTGCATCTATCTATCAGAAAATGTTAAAAATTTGTTTGAAATTTTGCAAAAAACGTTTTTGAGTTCCGAGTCCCTTTAACTAAATCTTGTGTCAGGACATATTTATGATCAGAAACTGAATATAAAAGAATTTCCTTGTACTATTTCATACCTATTCTACATGTAGATACTTCCCAATTCTTAACTACGCGAATGGTTATATGTTTCTGGTTCTCCCGAAACTTGCTGCTGTTCTTTCTTTGAAATAACGATCTTTTATGTCTTGTTCGTTTCGTTAAAGTGTAACGAATCGAATTAAAATTAAATACGGAACTTAAGTATATTTTCTAAGGACACCGGGACGGATCTGTAAAATTGCAGCGAATATTTCCTATTGATCATGGTAACTATGATGGAGTGTGGAAGAGATCCTTGCGATCATTTGTTCCTTCCTTTTGAAAGGCCGTGAAATGGTGGGAGCGAGCATGCATTCCGTTACAGCTACTCTGAGATATTGCCTTGCTGCTAGTCAATTGAGCAAAGCAATTTCTCTTTATTGAATTGAATGAAGCCGGCTGACGTCTTTGAAATCAAGCGTAAAATTCATGGACCCGGCTCTCAAATTCCTTTTCTCTAAACTTCATGTATTAAACATTGAAATCATAAAAACAAATAGATATGTCATGTTGATCAAAAACAAAACAGCACATTATGAAATGGGGAGCATCCGAATTGCCTCATTCGAAGAGAAATAAAGGAATCATTTCGTATGATGTATTTTATAAATGATAATCAAAAGTACTAACTCTTACACCAGTGATTTCGAAGAATTTGGTCACAGTTTTGTTTAAGTAGTTGTTTTTTTCCCCCTTTCATCGTAGCTTTTAAACCCATCGTATTTTGATTTCGTTGTTCGTTCACTACTGCGTTGTTCACCATCGTATTAACGATTTCTTTGAAACGGAGGGATTCCTTCACTCAGGTTGTAGAAGTTATTTCCTGCAGTAAAAAGATTTTTTTTTTTTGTGGTTCAATTGTTTGCAAAATGATGCTGTTCTAGTCCTCCTTTTGAAGACGGAATAGATTGTCTGATTCAACTATGGTGAGTTGATGATTATTCCAAAATTTATCTTACCTTTACAGGAATTCTGTTGTGGTTCATAATCAGAGGAGAAATCATATTTTTTGGGACTGTATGTAAGAAAATTTTTAATATTAAATCAGGATGTTCCACGGAGCAAAGATTTTTCTGTATATCTCTAAACCCATACATAAAATAAATTTCTACAAAAAAGGACTTAACAGTGGTAAACAATTTAATAATAAGTCAAAATCTATTTGTTCCGTCTCTTGTAGAGAATTGTTTTTTATTTTTATCAAATTATACAGGCTGGCCGTAAAATAACTCTTCCTGTTTGGCGGCATCTGCAGCTAAAACGAATGAACGAAATGAAGCCACATTTCATACGCAGACTGTGGAAGGCAATTGCGGAAGAAGGAAAATTCTGCAAAAAGAAAAAGAAAAATAGTACCAAAAATTGCCGCCAATGAAAATACTGGCGCTGTGGGAATACGGTTATGAATAAATTCATAAAACTCACAGAAAATAATCTTTTGACCAATATTAGGACCCTCTGGACGCTGCGCAACATATGCCAGCCTTCCCTGTGTACAACCTATTGCATACGGTGTCCACTGCTGCGTGTCAACTGTCAGTTTCGATGTTCCTAACAGCCCGTCCTATGTTCTGTTTCAAGACCTGCTGGTTTGCTTAAGAACAGCCACGGCATTCCACTGTCTAGTGTAGAGCAGTTTTACCGTAAAAGCATGCTGAGGTAAGGGAGGGTCCATATGACATCAATCGTTAAGAACGAGCGCTGCTAACAAGTCGTTTGCTCTTCCCTTTTTACAAGGAATTTATGGCGCTGTTGTCATGCACGCACGTAATCCATCTCGATTTGCAAATTTCCTCGTCCTTACGTGGCAGCAGCGCCAATATCTCCCCTATCGGCAAATTTTAGCACTATTTTTTTCTTCTGCGGAATTTATTTTCCTTGTTTTCCACAATCTACCTATGAAATGTGGTTTCATTTCGTTCTTTCATTTTAGTTACAGAAGCCTCCAAACAAGAAAAGTTATTTTATGATCACCTATTAATTATATCTGCGCTCACACATACACGCCCATTAAGCTAACGCAGCTAAATTTGATGTGTTATGAAGTCGATCCCCGAATTAAAAAATTGTAATAGCATACTGTTGTTTCGCATTTCTATTGAAAACTTGCGCTTTTATGTTGCATAGACTATCCGATTGAAAGTGCCCGGACACTTTCGGCGCATGTTTCCACCTAAAGGCCGGGTGAACTTCGATCTTGCATTCTTCAGTGAAGTTTATATCCCGAAGGCATTTAGGAAGAAGAAAGCTGATAATGGCTTGCAACTTTTATCGCTGATTTTATTTTTCTCCCGCAAAATGCTCAAATGCATTTTCGTGAAAGCAATGCGTACATTAGGAAAGGTACTTAGGTTTTTTTAAAAAAAAAAAAAAAAAAAAAAAAAAAATGCCCCGCTGCCTGCTTTTTGCTGATAACATGCAAAGTTTTCAATTAAATTATACAAACCAATCAAAATGGCGACCAATACGCCAGCACACTATATTAAAATTGAAAGCAAATATACTGAATATTCGTGAAATTAATTATAAATTCATTTTTAACTGCGCATATAAAATACGTTCTTTTTTTTTTTTTTTTACTTTCTCATATACGTAGTATAGAAAAATTATTGTAATCGTCAAAAAATTCAAACGCGGTATGTTGACGAATCTCCACGTTTTAGACCTCCCCGAGTCTCTCCGTTCATCTGTCTGTCTGTGACAAAGACAACTCAAAAACACTTTACGCTAGACAGCTGACATGTGGCATACGGTCTTTACACCAAATGTGCCGAATTCTTTCAAAATTTGAGTAAAATATGTTCGCAGGCAGTCCATCTGTCCGGCTGTTCGAATATAAGTACATGATAATTACGAAATAAAGAGAGTTAGATATATAAAATTCGGTACACAGATTTAACATTTATAGTGCAGAACGCCTGTCAAATTTTGAGTCGAATCCAACTTCGAGGAGATTGTCTGTAAGCCTGTACTTTTGGAAACGAGTCATTCGAAAATGCAGTGAGTTAAATCTATCAAATTTGGTATGGGAGTTTGTAACTACGAGTGCAGTTCTGTGTCAAATGTTTGCTTCAATCAATTGGAAACATTGTGTCTAAAACACAAATTCCATTTTTGGAAGAAATATATTAACTAGGGATTACAATACCGGGATATGGAATACCGATATTTTGAACCATGTGTACAATTTTGTAATACCGGTAGTCACGAGTTTAAATACCGTTTTTTCGGTATTTACTAGACATTTTTTTAAAATTGTCTCCACTCTATGCTCAGGGATCGCCAACATAGCAAAATAGTATACGTTTTTGTTTTCATGACGGGCGAAATGAATTAGACTGCGAATACAAAGATGCATCGTACAATCAAGAGAAGTGATAAAATACCGTTTGACAACGAATTGTAAAACACTCCGCTCTTTTGCGCATGCGTTAGGGTGGGTTTCATTCGACAAAATAGGGGTGAGAGGAAAGATGAAAGGAGGAGATATTTACATTTCACAATGAAGACTCGCGGTTTTATGAGACGTAAATATGACAGATAATTAGGAATACAGAAGGAAAAAGGTACTAATGCACAGTAAAATAATTCAGAGCAGTTTTTATTTAATATAAGGGACATAAACATTAAGTAATGAAGAATAAACGAAAAATTTCTGTTCTTAAAATTTGGTCATTAATTTTTTACAAAATAATAATGATCTTTTTTATATTAAAATGTTCCTTTTTTATATGTCATTAAATTTTTTTCAGGAATATTTTAATTCCCCGTTTTCTGCTTCTTGGTCACACTATTTAATGATATTATGCAAAATCTTCTTCGTACCATTCCAGAAAGCTTTTTTTATCACTTTTGGCTACACATATCAATACGAATTGCAATTTTGAGTGAAAATAAAATGCTGTCGGAAATAATACAACACTCACATACACGTTAAAAAAAATTGAACTAAAAAGTATATAATGGTGGAAATCCAAGGTCAAAGGGGAATGCCGGAAATCCTAAAAAACTGGCGAATAAAACAAAGAAACACCTGTGTTTTCTTTCTTTTTCTAAAATTTCTACTACCGGTATTAAAACCGGTATCCCAGTATTAAGATCTAAAAAATACCGAATACGGCATTGAACTTTTGGTTCGATACGGCAATCCCCAGTATTCACAGATGCCAGGAATTAACCGCCAAATGACTCGTTAAGGATGTAGTAAAAATGTGAATTCACGCCAGAGATTAATATTTCGAATGGCACTCCGTCGCCACGCAAAGCGTTTGTTTGGCACAGCAGGTTCATTAGAAAGCATACGAGACGAATAATTCGAAAGGTAGCCAAGAGAGGGAGAGAGCTTTATTCTCTTTCATACCGAGAAGCTTTATGCCATTCAGGCTATCAATGAAACACCCGGCTGGAACGGAATTCATTATTCGATATCAGCAGCGTGCTATCCTTATGAATTCAGGCATTGGTGGCTTTCTTTGTAAGAATGGAGAATTCTCAACTGCAGCACCACGAAAGTTTCACAAAGAGAAAAGACTGAAGGCGCAAACAATTCCTGTTTCTTTGAATGGAGAAGGAGGAAACATGGAATTTGGGGATCGTCTTCAAGGTGTCAGACCATCCTTGAGTGAGAACCACGCTCGTGTTGCAAAATGCGTCACGGAGAAATGGGAAGTCGAGGCATCAACGGGGGAATAGAAGTGCTCGTGTAGGTCTGAGAATAACGATGATTCCGGGATCGTCTGTTGGACGTATTTTGCACGGATCTTTATAGTTACAAGATACAAGCACTTCACAAGTTATTATCCGCAGATACAGACGAAGCCTTGCAACCTGAGCGCTGACACAACGGGTCCACAAAAGTTGCTGAACGTCATGTGAACGAATGAAGCTCACTTTTCACTACATGGTTAAATCAATACGTAAAGCTATCGCACCTGAGCCTCGTGAGTATTTGACCAACCCACTGCATTTTTTTTTCTGCGAATCTGTGTGTTATTCCGGTACAATTTAAAATGTCTTGAGATTTTCACCTCGTTTTTCATTCTGGGCTGTTTTTTTAAGACCGTTGTCCTGAATCCGGCTGGAAAACTTGTACAATCACCTCAAAACAGTAGGTTACGATTTTGCATGACCATGTTCTGCCTGCATTGCAAAAAAGAGCATGCGTTACTTATCGTCATCTTCATGCAGAATGGTGCCCCACTTCATTCTATATGTGAAATCAAGAAATTGTAGTTGGGCCTTTTGAGTGAAAATTGAGTTAGATTAAATATCTAAACGAATTTTGTTTACATAATCCATTAAAAAGTATTAAAAAATTGAGTAAAATAAAATAAAAAAAGAGAAAATTTATTACTGTATTTCTTTTAATAATGACGAATAGGATGTGGGCAGGGGGTTGCAGTGGCACAAATAAGCATTAAAAGGCGCACACGAACACCTTAACATTTTTGTTGAAATTTTAATTAACAAAAATTAAGCAATATTTTAAACAGGGGGAGTTGCGATATTTTTCGAAAATACAACCACTCAAAAATAATTTTAGCACCATTTTAAAATTAGAAAAAATCATGCTTTCAATCATTTCAATTTAATTGAAGTGCAATTTTTTTTTCTGAATTTTAACAACTACTTTTGTGATATTTTTTAGCTTATTTTATAAACAGCTTTCATCGTGCATTTTAAATTCAAACCATTTTCATTGTTTAATCAAATATTTAATGCAGTGATTTCCTTTCATTGTTGAAAGGAAATTAAATATTCATTATAGAATTCCATTCATTATTCATTATATAATGAAGATTTTTTTATTATTATTATTTAAATAACAAGGTTTCAACTTCTATCTCATTTTGATGCTTCAAAATTCTCTGATGATGATCAAGCAGTGCATAAGAGAAATTATAAACAGAACCGATTTGTCGACAAAGGAACCAGAAGAAAGATAGAGACATTCATTGATTTTTAAAATAAAAAAAAGAATTGATTCAATTTTTGGTTGGAAGAATGAGAATAGTTTGAAATTCGAGACAAAAATAAAAAATATTTTTGCTATTTATTCATAAAAATACATTTTAAAAATTGCCAAAATCGAGAGGGGGATTACTATACAAACTGCATCATTTAAAAGATAATTTTTTTTTCATTTGAGAATGATATAAAAATGATTTTGAACTGTAGTATTTTTTTAACTTATCGCAGGAAAGCATCTATCTTAATGAGAATAGGAATGTTGTTGTCACCTAATGCATTCCAATGAGACCGTCATTTTCAAAAACAGAAGGAAAAAAAAAAATAGAGGATTTATCCAGTTCTAGTCGATACGAAAATCCAAGCATGCTGCGGAAGCGAAGTGAACGCTTCTTACCATTTGGATAAACATGTGCCTCCGAGTTCATATTTTGTTGAAATTGTAAATTATATCTCCATTTTATTTTATGTGCTCTTGAGGAGATAAAAGAAGGGGAAAAAATCTCAGCAAGCAGAAAGTAAATATTAATTCCTTATTATAGAAGGGAAGGAAAGTTTGACTGCTTCCTGTCATTTGATAATTCGTCTCATTTTGATCTTCAACATAAAGAGATTTATGGAGATTCACTCACACATCATCCCGCTCCCCCCTTCCAGCTGGATGGATCATCTACAAATTGGGTGATAGCCCAATGCTTTGCATCAAGTACTCAAATCTAAAAGGTACATAAAGCTGATATAGACTAAGAGCATTAAGAATTTGATATTAGTTTTAGGATACTCACTATTTATCTCCTCGAATTCCATCGCTTTCAATCGTTGATACTTTAGCATCCCATGTACCATAGTCTATGCTCAAATGCGAGAACCGGTACTCATCAAGTACTTGATGACGTCACAAGTTATGGGAAAAGAATCCTTTACCAACTGTAGCACCTAAAAGTATTAGGTATAACGGAGTATCGGTACCAACTTTTACCTGATACTGCAAAACCGAGTGTCCACCTGACCCTATTTGACGGTCGCTCTTCCTCCCTGACTTTTGCATCCTGATCGGAGAAACTGAGCAGACATTTTCCGAGAATAAGAATAATACAAATGATGGGTTCACGATCATCAAACGAGAGTCATCTGGAGTATGCAAGAGATGATTGTACGATGATTAGGCACGATTATTCCTGATTCCGCGACATCTCTACGAAGGATCCATGAGCTAGTTCATCGGATCTCAACTACGGAAAAGCAAAGCTGGCCACGCTGCTCCACATCTGCACTTCAACAGGCTGCCGTGATTAAATAAAATAAATACGGTTGAGTTAAATTCCACGCGGAGTGAATAGTTCATAAGGAATTTGAATTCGGGGAAGGTTAAAATGTGAATTTGAAGTTAGATAAAAACAAAACATTACAAAAAATTCAAATCAGTTTATACAATCGACATGTTATGTAAGCTATTCTCTATAAGTGATATGAATCAAACGCCATCTTAAATGCCGATATATGTACATTAAAAAATATTTCGATGAATGAACATCTTCTTCCAAATATCACGTGTTTTAAAATCAGAATAATTAATTGAACAATAAATAATTGTAGCTCCATTATTGGCTAAGAGCTTTAAAGAGTCGAATAGCTGGAAATCTCTCATCAAAACGTTGTATCCTCAAAGCAATGCTCTTGACCAGCAGTAAATAAAAACTGGCGTGTGCTCCCTCGGGTCGATCTGGGTGGGAATGTCACATTAGCATTCCGTTTGGGAGAATATTTTGGGACTTTGAACCACCGTCAGATGACAAGAATAATATCCTTCACTCATTTCCAGGGCTGAAAGTCCATATTTTTCCGAGTGAACTGAGTTCATTTCACCAACAGAAGCCATCTCTTGGACGTATGGATAATTTCGAAATAAAATACTGCAATCAAAGGCCCTTTTGGAAGATAGCATATCCCCACTGTACTATCTTTATCAAGATCGGTCAAATAAGAGAGTAGTGTAACAAAACAATTCCTTTATTTGCCGCCTTATATATTTACAAAAAAAAACCTCATCTCACTTAATATCATTTACAAAAATCAAATAACAGTTCAATCACGAAATAGTTCCTCGATCAAATCAGAGAATAAGTCACCCAAAGAGAAACCGCTAACAGGCTCTTAACTATAAACGGCTACTCCAGGGTCGCTCCGAAAATCTGCCGATCTTTATCGTGGATCCTAACACAGAACTCCGGAACACACGGGGCTTCTAAAAAAACCAGGAACAGCTTCTCCGCACACCGATCTCTCTCCAAATTCCAATTCGAAGCCTTTCTTCTCTCCTCTCGTCTCTCGGGGGGGGGGGACTACCGCATTTTATTTCCGTCAGATTTCCGCCTTTGATTTTCTCATTGGTGCACTTGAGCTCCTTATCACGAAATAGTTGTCTCTTCCTCAATGGTCTCAACTCGATCGAGGGATCCATCTTTGTTGCTGAGCCCTCTGAAACACATGTTAATTATAATCAATTCGCAGCTAACATCGGCTGAAGTGACCTGAGTTTGGCACTTAATGACAACGGCTGCTAGTGATTGAACGTTTCTTAATGATTTGAGGAGTTTTTTCGTAAAGGAAAAAAAGTTTAGTATCTGGATGTTTTGAAGTTTATCTCCTTTGAAGATATGATGGATCTATTTGAAACGACGTGGCACACATTTGTGGCCTTTCACATAGATGCAATAAATGAACCAAACACAATGATTCTCCTAGGGAAAAGGATCCATATCTCGCGGTCCATAAGGGACAACGGGTGACGTTACATCTGGTCGGAATGCCAATTACCATCTGAGGAAAAAAGCGGAACGTTACAGGATCATTCACATCGCGTCAATAACAAATATGATTGTTAAACTCACACAACATCCTCGCCTCAAACAAAAGAGGACCACCATATTTGCTGTAACTTTCATTGCTCTTTCTCGACAGTGACACGGATTGACCGCGTCAATTGCGAATCGAGTATTCGTATGGGAATCATAAACATAAATTCATGGATGTATTTTATTATATATTTACGAATTTCATAACTTTTCCCAGAATAATGAATGATCTTCAATAAAGCATGCAGTGATTTTTGAATAATAATTTTCGAATAAGTTAAGAAATGGACATCCCTGTCATTAGCACTTAACACGTCGTATCTAATATATATTTAGTAATTTAATCTTCCTAATATTTTTAGGCATTAATTTTCATGTCATTAGCACGTAACACGTCTTACCTAATACATGTTTAATTAATTTAATCTTCTTAATGTTTTCAAACATTAATTTTTTTGGTAACAGTAATAATAAATTTAATAAAAACAATTTTTTTAAAACCTGCTTTTATAAGTGTCCTAATTTTTTTTTTTTTTTTAGTCTTTAACTTATGTTTCATTATTATGGATGTTATGGAATCTTGTTATCAATATTTTCCCAAAGCAAGTGGAATTAAAATTTAATTAAAACTAAATCATATTCAGGCAATTAAAAACTGAAATCATGAAAATAGTCTAGTTTAGTTATATTAATGTCCGGTTTAAAGTAACATAGGCATATTGTGGGACAGACCTCATCATTTTGAACCTCGGTCAGATGACAAGGATGACACCTGAGCTGACACTCCCACTCCCACACCAGCGGAAGGTCATTTGGCCCCGTCGGATCTAGAATGCACCATACCCGCTTACACGGCTGTTCTTAGGGTCTCGAGTCTGAAACCTCCTGCTTCGGAAGCCGAGACCTTACCACCAAGCCACTGCCGCCCTAGTTTGAAAATAGTATATTCTTATCAAGAACATGCAAGTGCATAAAATTTAAAAACTCTGGCACAGCAGGAAGCTAGTGAGAAATCGATTACAGCGCGAAATAAGTGCAGTGGAATAAAAGTATGTAAAAAAGTGTGTGATTATTATTATTAGAATAATTTCGAATGATATTTAATGATACGATGAAATGATTTTTACAAAGCAATAATTTCTGAAAAGAAAAGAAACGCAAGGTTTCACTTCATGATTAGAACCAATTTTGCGTAACCAATTTTGTCTAAAAAACTATAATGAAACGAACTCCATTAAAAGCAGAACAATGACTTATTTAAATCAGTTTAATGTATTATATACAAAAACAGCAGCTCCCAATCCCTCCTCTAAAATTCTTCTGGCGGAATTTAATTGATTAGGGGAATATCTTCCCCTCTTGACCTAAATGAGAAAGAACATTCTAAATAGAGTCTCGAATTCGGTTCAATCGATTTAATATTTTGGGAAACCACGAACAGTATGTAAAAGTTAAATTGCCCGAGAAAATGAGTGGGTTCGTTCATTTCTATCGGTGAGTGCATTAATCAATGAATGGCGCAGCCGATGAAGGATTTCTCACTTTTCGACTCATTTCCTGGCGCGCTGCGAAAAATAGACCTACCATTACAGTGAGTGTAGCTCCGTATCGATCAGTTCTTCCAAATGTCAAGAACTTGTGGGCGTTATTTATAGAGTAGCGCGAAAAGTCCCGATAGATCACTGGTCTTATTCCTTTTCTGTTTTTTTTTTTTTTTTTTTTACTGTTTTGATGACGTTGCAAATGCTGTTAATAATTTAAAGTCAGTTAGCACGCTTGGAGTTGAGTGGGAAAGGAGAAAAGAAGGATCTTTCGAAATAATATTTGCGAATTATTCTTTTAGTGCATCGAATTCTAGTGATGCAAATTATTGATGTTTTGTTTTCGAAAACAGCATTCGAAAAGATTTTTTTTAAATGATTTTGCTCGCAGCAAACGTAGTTTTTCTAACATATATTCCGGAGCGAATCAATAGAACATATAAATGAAGAATGTATGTAAAAAATTTAAGTATTCTAAATGTTTTTCTTAACTTAAATTCTTTGGGATGGCACGCTCTTTTATCAAAAAGGAATGGGAAAAAAGAAAGAGACTAAATTACTTACGTATAATTGACTGCATGTAATAGAAATAGCTGACTTTCATGCTTAAATAAGTAAATTGAAATTTGCGTCATATTCTAAATCTATTGTAAATAGTATTCATTTAAAACATTAACACTATTTATGAATATTGTATACTACAATATAATAATAATAATATTTATGTAGCATTTTTAATATAATGTGTTATATTGTATTAATTTAAAACCTTAATTAAAACAGCTAACAGACAGCTAACTGAAAAATTACCCAAGCGAATAATGTGTTTTAAACTTTTTATCATGTTTTTTAAACTCCAAAATCATGTACAATATTTAAAAAAAATGAATAAAACAAGAATTGATAATTGTTATAAAGAAGCAATAAAATAAATATTAAATATTTTTCAGAAAATCTGTCTTGTGATAAAGATGCGAAATTTTTTAATCCTCAAATACGAGGATGAGAATTCGCCGCCTAAATAAGCAGATTCGTAGTTCCCCTGATGGCGCAATAATTTGCTGAGAACGCTTAACGTTGCCGATGCTGGGATGTATATCCCGCTCGAAAGAGTTCAATTAATGAGCCGCTCTTCATGAGTATCGTAGATAGTTTAGTATTATTTTCTGTTGCGAACTGATAATTCAATAACTCGTGCATGAACCCCTCAGGGGCTCACCTTCTTTAGGTGAGTACGGGTGTCCCAATCCCGAGGTACCCAGGGATCTTTACTCCCTTCATGTTCAAACTCCCCTATGCCTTCTGCTTTCTGCTGTGTCTTTCCTTCCCTCGACGGCAAGCGAGGGAGCTCTCCATGAGAAGCTGTCGCCGCTCTGTTTGCTTCTTGCTTCTCATGGACAGCCAAAACCCCACGTGTTGGCCGTGCGTGGCGACCCATTTGAAAGACGGGTGGTGCACTGTGGTCCCCTGTGCATCAATCGGCTGGTAGCTGGTCACCTTAGTGGCTAGTCTGCTAGGGATCAAGCGAAGGGGTTACTCCTTGGGCTTGGCGTTAAGGGTGGTCACTGTCCCCGGGGGTAACTCCGAGCGTATAGGTTCCGGCTAGCACTAGGGTAAGTGCCGAGGCTGGAAATGGCCAGAGCCGGTGGCTGCCTTCCCTTGTTGGGCTC
>JAPMOR010026625.1:166658-182387 GCA_026543865.1 Argiope aurantia | reverse complement strand
CAAAAAACATACCTGTTGCTTAAGTTTTGCACACCAGTGTATAAGAGGATTCAGTGGACATAATCCATTCAACTCCTGTCCAACTTAGTCATCAACCAACAGACGAACTTAATCACAGAAAATATCTAACAACGAAACTGATCAATCGGCAAAGGAAAAAAATGCAAGTCTTCGTTTTTTCTTAATTTCCAGTTAAGATTTCCCTCTTTTGGTAAATATTCCAAAACTCCCTGATGGCCACGGTGGCCTGGTGGTACGGTCTCGGCTTTGGAACTGAAAGGGTACAGGTTCGAGACCCGATTCCACTGAAAAACCATTGTGTAAGTGGGTCTAGTGCATTTAAAATCAGTCGGGGCCAAACGTCCTCCCGCTGCTGTGGTGTGGGATTTGGAGAGGAGGGTGCCAGCTCAGGTGTCGAGCTCGTCGTCTGACCGCGATACAAAATGACGAGGTCAGTCCCGAAGTCAAAGTAGTGTTGCTTTAAAGCGGGACATTAACATAAATAAACAAACTAATTCCAAGCCTTTAGTGTGCTCATTGACTCATGTTCATTCAAGAGCGGCCAGTGCTCTGTTGCAAGACCCCAGGTTGTTTTCTGTACTTCATTATAATAACTAATTTATTTAATTTTTCACGCGATATCTAAATACGTAAACGACCTTATGACATTTCTTTTCTTATCTAAGTAGACAAAAGACTTCCAAACAGCACTGAATAAAAGTCACTTGTCCATCTCTAAAATTTACAAAGGGAAGAAAGGGATATAAGAACTCAACTTTCCATTTGAGGTTCTGTATTTTATGGCAAAAATAAGATTTCAAACATTTTTCTGCTGCAGAAATTCCTTTAGCTAGCCTTATATTTAAATACGAATTATTAAAAAAATGATGAATATTTATTATCAGATGAAGATTAATTAAAAGAATTTTGTGCAGTTAATTGTATTCATAGATAAATAAAAAAAATACATCTTTACATATTTATTATAATTAATTTTATTCATAGATAAATAAAAAAAATACATCTTTACATATTTATTATAATTAATTTTATTCATAGATAAATAAAAAAAAGTACATCTTTACATATTTATTACAATTAATTTTATTCATAGATAAATAAAAAAAATTACATCTTTACATATGCATTTACAATTAACTTAGATTTCCATTTTTTGTTGTTGTTGCTGTTCCTTCAAGTTGAATAAATCTTTATTATGTAAGAAATGCAAAAAATTAATGGAAATTTATTTTGAATTTTAATTTTTAATTGAAATAGCAATTGATTAGTTGCAGTTAATTTTCTAAAACTCACCGACATTGAGTCAACGATTTTATTTTTTTATTGATTAAAAAATATTTTATTCGAAATAATTTAGAAGAAACAAAATTTAAGTTATCCTGAAAGATGTAGCGCGCAATGTAAAACATGTTGCAACGGCCCCACAGCTACAATATCTTATATCCTATGTAGGTAGAAAGCCGTCTTGGATTAATTACAGGAAAAACTAGTCAAGACTTGCATTCCGTTTGTAGAAAAAGCCCCATCCGCGTATCGGCGGCAAAGAACTAACTATTCAAGGCCGTGATAGCCTGGTTGGTAGGGCGTTGATTCGAATATATTGGGTTCTAAGTTCTAACCCCGTCGGCCGAAGAATCTCCGTGTATATGGTGGTTGGTGCACGTACAAATCTGCCACAAAGTCCTCCAAGTCTAGACAATACCACTGGACCAGAGGTGATCGTTCTCTGATTCAGGTCTAAATTACGATCTGTTGATAAAATGTACGAATGAAAAGGGCTGTGATGCATGAGTAGCTAAAACGCACTTTTGGCCCGAGATGGCGCTACTGAAACAAGAGATGCTAACACTCGGCTTAAAATCGTTGTCTTCGTTAGCGGACTTTTCTATAACAAGTGCCAAAAGCAACAACAGAAATTTTCTTTGCGATCTACCAGGGTTTTTTTAATATTGCTAATTAGAAGCATAGCAAAACTATAAAAAAAAGCTGTAACATTTTTGAGCAATTCATATCCGTTGGTCAGCTTATGCAACCACTAGAAAATCTGCCAAAGGTGCTATTTCCATTTAAGACACAATATTAGAAATATGTGATTTTTAATTATAATCTTGTTTTTAAAAATAATCTATTGAACAAATAAAAACAATAATCTTGCCCTAAAACTATTTTGTAAAAACAGTCAAGGTTGACACAAAAAATAATTTCCGTTCTATTCCATCCTTATCTTTTCATCTTTTTTTTTTCTTTTTCGGAGAGGTAAAATATAACACATTTTCCTTCCTCTCGGCTTTTCCCGATGCTTCCTCACCATCTCATTTCATTTCCTCGGATGAAATGCCGCATTTCTCTTCCCCCCCCCACCCCACCGACCTTATTGCATTTCAACGCACCTACATTTCCACTGATGGAAATAACTTCCTGTTGGATGGAAGGTTCTGCTATTGGAAACAGAAACTGCGAAAATGGCAATGGACCAGCCCTATTGAATTATCTGCTTAGAAATGCTTCAGCGAAAAAGAAAAAAAAAAATAGCTTACTTGGAAGAGGGAGTATTTGACTCCTCTTTTTTCATTAGAAAATCAATTAAAGCTATTCGACGAGTAACTAAAAATAATACTTTGGATATTTTAATAATCCTATAAAACAGAGATGGACCGGCATTTCCATGGTATGAGCTACTTCTAATTTGTTGAAGGTGTTGCGGTCCACCCAGTGGCGTAGGTGTGTTTAGCTAAAAAAAGGGGGCTAGAATATTGATTTTAACTTAATAATAAATACAAAATATGTACTTACCAACATAATACAAAAATAATAATAATTGTCATAAATATAATAATATCAAATGATGTATTTAATATCAAACGATTCAAAATACATTAGAAAAACCATTTTCATCTAAAATTGGCTATCGTGGTTATAGTTAAGTAGAAGACTTAGTCTGCATACAGTCCGCTAATCTTGAATATCTCGCTATATAATTACTAACTGCTAATTTTGAGCTGGATTCTGCGTGGTCGTCTGTGAGACGGAAAAAACACATTGTCTTAACTATATCCATCGTTGCAGATTCGTACAAGTAGGTAGAGCCAAAGACTGATGTTAAATGGTGTGCAACTGTTTTTAAATCAGGATACTTTTCTTCGTCTATTAGATACCAAAAGTTATTCTTAGGTTCTGTTCTACGTGCTTTTAAAATTATGCCAGTTTGAAAGAGAAAAACGTCGTTTTCCTCATAAAGATAAAAAGAATATATAATTTATATTCTCAGTTATTTCTTCCACATCAACATTGCCAAATGGATCACACATGAATGTAACAAATGCCTCTAGTCTATTAAATTCTTGTAAACGTCCCTCGAATTTGGAGTGAAGTTTTATTATTTCTTCATAATATTTCTCTTTGTTCAATGTTTCTCTGTTTTTAAACAATTCGTCAAAAATATTTTTGAAATTTTTCGTCGGTGTTCTATAAATATGTTTCTTTTATTATGGGCGTCTTAGATATTAGTAAAGGCAGTTACCACAAAATGTCTTGAAGGACCATCGGTCGACATGACAATAAGAACATCATAAAGCTTATTCTTATGAAGCTGGTAAAATGCTTCTATTTTGAACCTCAGACTGCATAGATTATCAATATGCATAAATATTAGCCTGCCTTGGAATCAGGTATAAAAGATATAATTATACAGAAGAATTGAGGGGAAAATGCATATTTCTTATGGTATAGGAAATAATATGATAATCAAAAATAATAATATCGAAAGTTTCATTTTCCTTTATGGAAGATCTAATTTTTTATGAATGATATGATTCATAATTATAGAAAATCATTCAAGAATGGAACGCTTTCAAAATTTCTGCTTGCGCTGATTTTCTTAAACAAAGTCACTATGCAAGAATTAAGCTCTATCCTTGTTCTTCAGTTGTACTTAGTGTATCTAGTTTTCACTTAGTTTATCGACCTACAAAATATATTCTTTGTATATCACCTAAACTCAAAATCAGACTTGGCAGCAAATTAGATAGGAGCTAAGTATAACTTACATAATAATTATAATAAGATAAATATTGTCACGTAGAACTATAGTATAGAACTCAATAATACACACACAAGGGATAGAGCTAAACCAATTTATTAACATAACTCAGAATACAGTAACTGACAAATCTTCTGCTTTTATATAAGCAGAGAAAGTTCCAGAATACTCTTCTGGAGACAGTAAGAAAAGTCCAGAACACTTGTCTGGTAAACTAAAGAAATGTCCATCATCTTCTGGAATATGAAATAAAGGAATTAAGTATTTAAATATACCATTAATCTCAGTGTCTCTATCGGGATTCGAAACCAGGTCTCTTGATCATGAGACCAGTGCCATGACCATTCGGCCATGGAGATTCGACTGTATTTCTTCAATGCAGCAATATTATTCATAATATTATTCATAATATGAATAATATTGCATTATTCATAATATTAACAATGTAAAACAAAAAAAAAATTGATCTTTGACCCACGTAGTTTTGTTTTAATGAAGAGTAATCCTCATTAACATCGATAATAGTTGCAACATAGCTTAGGTTATGAAAAAATAATTTAGGTTCCTTCTGGCTCTGGATATATTGCATTCGCATTTTCTTTAATACAGTGAAATGTATTCACACGATGCTTCTATTACACAAATGGAAAGAAAGATTGTAGAAAGTAGTGAGTAAAAACTTGTAATCTCTTCCTATTTTTCCTATCTATTTAGAAATTCGACTTTGTTCTTATTTTACATTACGTTACTTTTTAAAACTAATAACTTAATTTCTGACATTAATTATTATATTTCTTTATCCAGAATATATGAATATAGAAAATCATTTAGTACGAAACTTGAATAAGAGACGCTTGACTCAAGTTATTCTGCGCATACGAGCCGCCGCCTTCAATAAAAATCAAGTTCGCTGTAAACCAATGGCGAGCTATTCACATTCTAAATGCCATTCGTCCTTGATATTTTGCTGCTCAAGTTGTGAGCACTAGATTCGAATTCTCAGTCGGAATTCTTTTCCAATTAAACGTGTACTCGAATAAATAAATGAATTCCGTTCTGGCAATAAATCAGTGAGAAACACGAATTTCTGCTTTCATCTATTGAATAAAGCAGCGTTCCCACGAGGCCAATTATTGCGCGCAATGGAAGGCCACGCCTACCTAGAGAAGATCACGAGTCAAATGCTTGTCTCATCGGAACATCTTTCCACTGCGGTCTCGTGATCTTCCTGCAGTAGACGTGGCCTTCCAATGCGCGCAATAACTGGCCTCGTGGGAACGCTGCTTAAGAGAGCGTGGCCCTCTAGCTTCTTGTTCTGAAAGTGACCACTATTTTACTTTCTTCTACATGCATGTGCCTCTGAAATCGAATATTTCTGGAAGTGGGTACTTATACCTGTATTTGTGCATATCCACTACCAAAAAGGATTTAATTGGAATGGTTGGTGTTAGAAAGAAAAAGTGCATTTTCAGCATTTAATGTTTTTTCACTATCGCAAAGACAAAAAAAAATTTCAGTTCAAGAAAAACGCATGTGTTAAGTTGGAAATGAAAGAACAATTCGTAGCACTGGACGAATCTCACGTTAAGACTGTCACCTGATCTCCGCGTTTAATGAAATAAAGATACCGCTCACAAATAATCAACCATTTTTGAAACTAGAAATATGGAATTCGACTATTTATGAGTACTTAATGTAGATTCCGATTATCATCTTGATATCTAGGCACCTTAAAACTTAAAATGGACCTATTTTCATGTGCTACTTATTGCCGAAACACAATGAAAACTATTCACTTATGAAATATATAACAGGCGATGAGGAATGAATCGTCCACAGCAGAAATTCTCTAACTTTTGAACATTGTGACCCATTTTTTAAATTCGTATTTATACCGACCCACTTTTAAGCGAATTGAATTTTTCCAAAAACGAATACCCCATGTTCTTTCATAAAGAGGTTTTATTGTTCTAAAGAAACTTGTAAGAAAGCAATTGTTATTAGTTATAACAAATATTTATACAAATCATAATAAACCTCTTTAAAAGTGATGTCCCTATAACCTGAATTGAACTTTCGTAGCGAAAAGAAGTTTCTGATTAGATGGATATTGTCTGAGTTATTGTATTGAAATGTATCCTTAAGAGAAACCGCAGGCTGCATGATACATTATCCTGTGCCAATAGTCAAATCTTTATATACATCATATTCACTTTAAAAATACACTAATTTGGATTTTTTTTAAATACCTTTTTTTTATCATTTGACACGAGTTGTTTGTTTGCAAATTGCGATATTTTTTGTCGTGTGACTTGTTTAAGATTGCACCTATACGCTCAAGATCCTATAGCGGTTCACCAAAAATTCGCTCCCCCACCCACGCAGTTTTGGGAGCCCTGATCTACAGCAACGCTCAGTGAAAATTATAATGAGATTATCGGCATATTCCAAAGGTTAATATCAATTCTCTAGAATCTATGATTTATTATTGGGCAATTAAGAGGTTTGTAAAGGATTTTTCCCAAGAGCTACCGGCCCCAATACCAAACAATAACTTCGATCAGATTTCGTAAGCAGCTAGATAATGTGAAGCAATTCACTAACTAGAAACCTCTAGAATCGATCAATGATAAAGAAATGGGCTTTCGCTAGGATAACTTAGACCACAGGTATTTTTAGCCAACCGATGGATGTGGTTGAAGCTGGAATAGAATATTTTCATATTTTTAATCCATTTTAAAAGCGTGATATATATATAAATTTTTGAAGTAGAACCATATTTGTGAGAAAGAGATCATTTTCCGATGCCTTTTTTTTAAAAAAAATCTTTAACACTGGACCTTGGTTGCTTGATTTTTCTGTCTTTTCTAAGTCCAGATGCCGCTATAAATTAAAGGTTAAACACACTAAATATAGTCAGCTTACAAAGATAAATTTTACTGTTCTGCAAAAAAAAAAAAAAAATCTTGATTCTAAATAAGTAGTTAATCTCTCCGCCGAATGCTTCCCAACACCACTGACTCCCTGAGACTTTCGTAGTGTCCCATTTTTGCTATGTACTGTTCGCCAAAACGGTGAATATAATGTGTAATATCTTTGGATCGAACCGTGTTCTAGTGATGACTTCTCTCCCCACCGATGTGGATTGAGCTACTGTATCACTTTCAGCAATGTATTTAACCAATACCAATGGTTTGGCAATGGTTGTAACTTCTATCTGAGACTCGATAAATTCACATTTTTATTCACACACTGATGGCGAGCCCTTGTGCCTGGGATAGGGAAATTTGCGCTCAGTCGCATTTCCGCTCACTCTTAAACTAGTGTTATTTGAGCTCGCTTTGTAGGTTTACAAGAGCTTGATTATCTTTGGCAGGAAAATCGGCGAGCATTTAGAAGAATTATAGAGAATGCCTATTCCTGGTTTTGATAAGAAATTATTGATGGTTGAGGTTTCTTCCTCATGGAATAACCATCTTTATCCCACAGTAAAAATAATTAAGCCCCTGTAAAAAAGGCGGGAAACATCTTAGAAATTTTAACTCTGGATTTAATGTTCGATGTATCTTAAATGAATATTAAAATAGTATTGTTCAGATTATTTTAAATATGAATAATACTATTGAAATCCTAGAAACATCGAAGGGAAGGCCATTATCTGCGTATAATAGATATCAATATTGTTAAAAACCTGTAAAGTTGCTTCCCAGTACGGCTAGTTAAATCACTGGAAAGACCGCTTTACTATCAGCCCTATGGGTGCAGATCGGGTGCAGGGTCAGTAATCTTAGAGCTTGGCGACAAACTTGGAGAACATTTGGCCACTTAGAAACGAATTTGGCGACTTTAACAAAATATATATTGGTGGAACTTAGAGAGTTTTAACGCTTCATCCAATAGGAACTGAGATACGCGCCCAGAACCTTCTCATCCCGCCTCTCCGGAACTATAAAAGGCGACAGTCTCAAGCCGAAATGAATCGGAATCGTAGTCATCAAAGGAATCATAACCAGAGTTGGAGTCGTGAAACGAGTCGTAGAGAGGATAATGAAGCAAGTGCGGAATAGTCCGACGAAGAGCCAGCGTGTTGTGGAGCCCAAACTATTGCTGAACTGAGCTGTCTGCGAGTTCAGGTGTCTATTGTAGAAGTAGCATCGAGTCCTGGAGGAGTAGCCAGTCGTGTAGTGGTGTGTCGGCAGCTGGATACAGCTACAGCGAGGAGACAATGGAGAATTAGAGCCGTTTGGAGAGACCGTTGAGAGTACCTGCGTAGATTCCCTCTTCCTGCTGAATTCTGTCTTTGTGTGCTGTGGCTGTTATTACTACCGATTACGACTTGTGGGCTACTACTTGTTGTAGTGTGCTGCTGTCTTGCCTGTTCTGTGTTCGTCATGGCTGTATCTAGTTGTCGTCTGTGTACTTGTGTCCTTTGTGTAAGTAAAAGTCGTCGTTGTTTTCAACTAAAGGACTATTTATTTCTGCGCCGACCATCAAATCAGAAAAGAACCCTACCGACTGAAGAAGTGATTCCGTAACAATATCAACCTTTGGATGTCCTCAGTTGCGAGCCCTCTTTGTAGGGGGTATTCTGGGCTTACCCCTGCCCTGTAGGGTTGGAACGGGTTGTCTCCATAGCTGGCTGTTTCTTCTCACCTGCCAACTCAACTACAATTCTAAACTTTATCCTAATTAGGTCCGATCGACATAGGTATCTACTTTCTCATGTGTTTAAGTCCTGAAATTTTATTCACTTGTATGTTCTAAATGACAATAGACTTTAATAATAACTTCAAAATATAATTATCCGTTAATTCATTTGTTAAATTTTGTCTTCTATTTTGTACTAATAGCTCATGTTAATATTGTATTTGAATGAAAATAATTTTCAAAATTCTATAATATTTGCAACAATAAATTAGGAATAAAAAACTAAAATAAAAATAATTAAAGCAATAAAAAACCTTTTTAATACACTAATGAAAATGTGCCTTCAAAACTGAATGTGCTTATTATTTATTAGAGAGTGGTGCAGATGAAATGTTATAAAATGTTTAACGAAAATAAACTTCCCAAAACGTTTAAAGAAATTGAAAAACTTTGGTTTTTTTCAAAGCATTTACCCTTCATATCTTTTACTACCATAAGTTATAATCGTCCATTTTATGTGAGTTACAGTGGCTCTATGTCGGTATGGAAACTATTCATATATTATCACAGTGAATAACCGTGAATCCATATGTGATGGACGACATGCTTTTATGATATCGAATCCTTTTTCGTCCTGCAAGATGAGCCTGGACTTCGAAATAAACTGGTGCAGTCCATTTCCCGTGTTTCGATTTAGCATTGTAATGGACTGCTTTCTGTCAAATGAAATGAATTTTCTTCACATTCAGGTTCAGAGTCTCAGGCGACCGTGAATAATCGCGTCAGCTCTGAATTTCGGTTGTCCGCTCCCGTCCAATCTCTCCAGCATCGCTGTTGTTTGAAGTTTAGAAAATTGGATCATTTGAAACGAGAGCGTGTGTTTGTTTTCTTGCGATGCGAACTGCATTATTTGTGATGCACTTTCCGAAGCAGGATATTATTATTGTAAGAATGTTTAAATCAAAATATGAAATTTTATGTGTCCAAAACGTATCACAAAATGCAATCCATTTATTCTGAAGACGAGCTAAATGTTAAAGTGTTATGCAGAGATTCTTTAGGGTTGTCATAGAAACACTATGACCTCATTCTAGTCGTCTTGAAAATGTCAGTTTTGCTCTGGTTACATCAAAGCAAACATGCTCATTGACAAAGCCGCTTTCAATGCCAAAAAACAAATTCAATGACGTTTTCTTTCATTTACACGTAATATACTTTGTAGATGATATGAGAGCTTGAGAATTAATTGAAAACGTTACTTGTTGCTGGAGTAGCACATTGCTTTTCTTGTACTTTTTATACACATTTTTATCTCACTTCGCTCCATCATTGTTATATGAGAATTCGCATGAGTTTTGCCACTGATATCGTTTTTAGGATACTTTTTGCTACTTCATAAAAACTCATTTTTACTTTCTTGTATATGTAGTATAGGAGAATAGTAATCATCAAAAACTTCGAATTCGAGATTCTGACGAATCTCCACCTTAGCAGAAAAAACACATTTCTGGAAAATGTCCGTCTGTCTGCGACAAGGATAACTCAAAAAGCCTTGATATAGACAAATGAAATTTGGTATATGGTTCTTATACCAAATTTGTAATTTCTATCAAATTTTGATCCAATTTCCCTCAGAGTAAGTCTGCCCGGCTGTTCGAATATAAATTAACACGATAACTGCAAAACGAAAAAAACTAGACGGATGCACGGAATTAACATCTACAGTCTAGAAACTTTTCGATTTCTGAGCCAAATCCAATGCGGGGTTCACTGCGTGTCGTTCTATACTTTTCAGAAATATGTAAACTTGATAACTCAAAGATACATTGACTTCAATGCAATACATTTAGTATGGGATCGTGTGATTACAGTTGTTGTTCTGTGTCAGGTTTTTATTTCAATGAGTTGGGTAAAACGCGTCAAAAACACAAATTCGATTTTCGGATACCGTTAACAGCATGCTAGGAAGTGTGTGTGCGTGTGTGTTTGTGTGTGTGTGTGTTTGTGTGTGTGTGTGTGCGTGTGCGCGTGTGTGTGCGTGTGTGTGTGTGTGCGCGTGTTCTCTGGGATAATACCATTATTAGAGAGTATGCGAGAAAGCTTTGGGAAGACCACCCCCACTTTTGATTTTAAGTAAGTAGTTCCCTTTCTACTTCATTTTTGAACGTTATCATTCCAGTTGCCTTTTATTTGGTTGATACACTTTTTAAAAATTCTCCAATAATTTAAAAGTTGGATTTATTTGAATTAAGTTATATCAGTATCCCATTTTTCAGCAACATAACGATTCCATTTAAAGATTGAAACTTAGAAAGGGAATCCAGAAAATCACTGGACTACTTATTTTACATTAGACTATCGGTGCATGATTGCGTCCCGTCGCTTCAGGTTTTAAACCCGCTCCTCGTTCTCGGTCGTAATTCTCGAATCAGAAATAAATGTTAGGTATTCTGAAGGAGAAGAATCCTCACTTGAAAAGAGTGCTTGTTCCACCTTGAAAAGAGTGCCTGTAGCGTACATAGATTTTTAATCATTTTAAAAGGTTGAAAAAGTGCCGAGAAGCAATGAATAATGTTCGAACTGTTCGACATCAAAGAAGCTACTAAATTCCACATTCCATCACATTTAAACAAATATCAAAGCCAAATGAATGTAACTATATTAGATTTTAAAATTACTTTAGACCGCCTCATACTGGGTTTAATAATAAGTGGAGCAGCATTTGTCCATGTCTAACTTATCAAAGGATACAGATGGCACAGTTCTGCCTCAAGATAAATCACTTGTAGAATAATGAAAAATCTGGGCTTTAATTCTATAACAAAGAATGCACATCCAAATCATAGAGCTGAGCTCTATGATCCAAATCTTGCTTGATCGGACAGTATCCAATAAACTGTCTAGTTAAAGTAAAAGCAGCCCGAACATCAATGTGAAACGATTTCTTATGATAAATATCTATCGCAAGGTTTGTGAAATCATATGCGTTTTGTAAAAAGATCTTTTTCAAATTCTGACTATTCAGACAGATTGAATCTTCTTGTTCCTAAAAGTACATCTTTATCAAAAATGCTTTTGAATTCAATGGTCTGTTATTTTTTGAGAGACATTATTTCGTGTTTAAATATTTTAATTCAGATCGAAATTCTCTCATTTGAACTTATTTGACTGGTAAATATTTTGCATTTTGTAATTCACAAATACTTAAATTATCTATCTTCCGAAATTTCAGGGTAAACTTACTATTGTTCAGGAATCTTTATAACTGTAGTCAGTCTAATTAATTTACTGAAAAAGACTATAGCTTGTTACAAATCTGTCATGTTGCTTCCCAGCACGATTAGTTCAATCACTGGAAAGACCGTTTTACGATCAGCTTTGTTGGATGCTGATTGGATGCCAAATCAGTGATCCTAGGGCTTGGTCAACATTTGGCGACTTTGTGACGAATTTGGCGACCTTAACGACAAAATAGATAATACTAGAATCTTTAAGAATCAATAGGAACCGAGATGTGCTGGATTATTCCACACCCTTCTCTGCCTTGCACCGGAAACTATAAAATGTCGGTAGTCCAAGCCGAAGACAGTCGTGGAAAGATTCATCGAGAGGTTGAGTCGCACTGCGAGTCAACGACAAATTAGTTGGATGAGTCCATCGAAACGCAGGTGTTGAGTGGAGATCAAGCGACTACTAAATTGAGCTGTGTGCCGAATCCTGGATTTTATTATAGAAGCAGCATTGAGTCGTCTATGAAATAGCCAGGCATGTAATAGTGAGTCGGCAGTTGGATACAGCTAAAGCGAGGCCACAGTACTAAGTGTACTGCTATGTGTTGCTTGTGTACATTTCGGCTATGTATTTCTTGTTTGTGTATTCGTTTCTTCGTATTAATAAAGTCGTCGCGTATTACTAAGGCCTGTTGATTGTGTTACACCATACGCCCACTACAAGCGAACCCGTTGACTTTACGGACTTATTTCCTGGACATATCTCAGAGTTAGGAATGGAAGCATCTAACTTTCTGATGTGACAGCAAAATCCGCAAGTGGTAGTGTTCTTTCTCTACTTCCGTGCGTAGAGATGAAATAAATTGCGTTTTTGTTTTTCATAGAAAGAGGAATGGAACCGAGTATGGAAATTTTCTTTCAAACCATTACAGTCCAAATTTCAATACAGATCTCCCATTTTGATCGTAAGACAACATGTAAAATTTAATTTATCTGCGTCCTGCGTTTTTGAATTATCACACTCATAAAATACATAAAAATATATGCTCCGACAAACATCATATTGAAGGATTTGGCCCGAAATTTAATATATATCAATATTTCTGATTATAAACTCCCATGCCAAATGTCATCCATCTAGATCATTACATTTTCGAATTATCATGTTTAAAAACACACTGACAGACCTAAAACACATTTCTTTCAAAATTTGATAGAAATCTGCATATTTGCTTCTGGAATGAAATGCTAAATTTCTTCTACCCAGCTCAATGCGCTTTTGAGTTATCATGCCCCGCTGGTGTGGTGTGAAAATTTGGAGAGGAGGGTGCCAGCTCAGGTGTCATCCTCGTCATCTGACCGTGGTTCAAAATGACGAATGTCTTCCCCAAGTAGTTCCAGTGTTGCTTTAAAATGACACGTTAATAATATAACTAAACTGAACTTGAATCATCATGCTAAGAGATAACTTTAAAAAAAGTATTTTTCTGAAATAAAAATTCGTAAAATACTCAAAGCAGAATTTTTGATGATTTCAACACTTTTTCTTTCGCTTAGGGGAGGATAAAAAACCTCTTAGCGTATTTAATCCTTTACAGTTGATTTGGCTTGGAATTTCTTATAGGCTAAATCGGAAATCATGGTTTCCATTTTCTTTTATTTCGAACAAAAAAACATAAATAAATTTAGTAGAAAACAAGATATGAAATAGATTTTTTCAAATACTGAATTTAAGATGCCAATGTTACTTTTTTTTTTTGTATAATTATGCATTGAAGCTTGTATATAAAAATGTCTTCTGGAATGGATTCGCATTCTATGAATTACAGACTAAATTCGAAACAAGAAATGCAATTGTTAGAGCATCATCATCAATCCTTAAGCCTATTTATCTATTTAAAATAAGCAAAAAAACCATTGAACCAATCACTCAACCATGTCAACTACTGGTCAGAGTTCCACATTTTTGTTTCATATGAAAGCTCATGGCTTCTAAATATGTCATTAATGATTTCCCTCCCCTACACTCTATTTTTGAGAGTTTTAGAATTTTTTGATTCCGAAATCACTAACTCACTACACATTCTCTATAGGTAAAACCCACGACAGATTTCCGCAGCCAAGTCCCCTGAACCTATTTCGAATATTTTTATTTCACATGAAAGCTTTTGGCCCCTGGGTATATCATCAATAGTCGCCCGTCCTTCACCATTCTGCATTTTCGAAAGAGATCGGAAAAACGCTACATCACCTTACACTATAGATATAATTGTGGTAATAGATACTCGCTTTTAGTGTATGAGTTGTTGTATGCATGCATGGTTGCAGTGTTCAAATGGTCAAAATGGTGTGTCAATGCCCCTCGAAGTGTTAATTTTAGAATTTAATATAAAAGAAATTTTAACTAATTTTTGTGATGTTCTGCATGATTTTTCGCACGTATTTGTGCTTAGTATCATATCTAATTACTGTAGAAAGAATTGTGTTCACCATCAAAAATACAAACAAATTTTATTCTAAAAAACTATTTTGTATTTCAGACATAATTTGCTAAATTTTGAGGAATAAAAAAAATTAGCCACTTTCCTTGAAAAATTTTTTTAATTAAAACTCTCAACATTTTAATGCTATTACCTTTTTCAAATTTTTACAATTCAAATATTTCTTCTTAATTTAAACAAAAATGATTGAAATACTTTTTTCGTTTTTTTTTCATTATTAGTTTTCTTGATAAATTCTAAATTTTTCTTAGTTGATTCGTAGCAGAAACATGAGTCACCTGAGAATTTTTACTTCCCTGATTTAATAGGGAAACAGGAAATCAAGAATTAAGAAAACAGAAATAAATAGAATAAATCGTTTAATAGAATCGTTTGCAATAAACTTTTTGAATTCACGTTTTCTCTTTCTTTTCTTAGAACGTTTTTATTTTCAGTTTTTTATTTCAAATTTTTGTCACTTGTAGTTCACATATCGATATAATATTAAGAAGAAAATGAAGCGTAAAATCCTTAATATTTACTTCCTTTTCGTTATTTTATGTTATGGTGGTTATGATATTTTTGATATTCATAATATCATGATAGACGCCATAAGAGTTCTGTTAGTTCAAATAAAAAAGCAAACAGTTATGTGATTTTTTTTTTTCTGAAAACCTTACACGAAAATATTTCAAAGACAGAGACATGAATTTAACAGCTCCCGTTTTTAAAACTAAATAAACAAAAAAGTATAATTATTGAATTTCTTAAATAAAGGTAAGGAAGTGGCTTCATTCTGTATTGTCCAGTTGAATTGCAATATAAAGTTAGTTAGCCCATATTAACTTCATTCTAAAATATTCTCTTATTTTCCTGATCCCTTCCACTTTTTCTATTTAATTACTGCAAAAAAATGTTCCGTGAAAAGGCTTTCGTCAGCGGTTCCCACGCTCCGCATGAAGGAATAGAAAATTGTCCAAATTGTTAAAAAAAAAAAAAGTCCTTGTGTTTCCCTTGCTTGGGTCGTCGTGTGTAGTGAAAATCCCTATCGAATCTCATTGTATTTGAGCACTGTGAAGAAATATTTTCACTGTCAATACCTCATATTGTATAAGACAAGGAATAAAATTTTCATGAGCTTTTTCCTCATTTCGCTCTGTGTCGTTCTGTGTTGTGTGTGTGCTCGTCGCTCCTGCTTGTAACTAATGCGTGTCTCTAAGGGATGAAAAAAAAATCGTAAGTCTCTTCACTGTCTTCGAAACTATCTTCTGATTAAAAAATTATATGCTTACATTATATATATATATATATA
>JAPMOR010026625.1:151129-166558 GCA_026543865.1 Argiope aurantia | reverse complement strand
GTTGAAAATATATATATTTATTATTCAATGCTGTAAATATGTTTCTAAATTGACACTCACAATATCTAATTAAATTTTGTATCCTACTTTAAACATTATTGGGAAAAACTTGATTGTCTGCGATTTTTTGAAATCACTTGAGAACATTGTAATTTTTTTAAAAAATTAGGGATTATCGGCTCGATAGATTTTTGGTGAAGCACCTTTTTGATGCAATATTTTTTTTTTTTTCATTTTAAATTTATTATGTCATAACCACTTCATTCACATTTCACTCCCTGGAAGCACAAGAAAGTCTTTGTGACTATTCATTTGATCGTTAATTGTTCACTAATTAAACTGTGATAAAATAATTTCATCCCGAACTGATGCGATATAATTGAATAAATGGAATGGTTCACTTCCACGAAACTCTTTATCCAGTAAATACTGAATTTGATATATTTAAAGCATTGCTTTTTCGATTCATCACGTTTATATGCTTCCGAAAGTGAGGGCCGACAGACGCTCACCCCCCCCCCGCGCTAGATTTAGCTCAAAATTTGATACTTATGAATATTACACTATAAATATATTTTACTGAAAATTTGATAAAAGTCTACGCATTTGGTGTAAAATCTACATACCAAATTTCATCCGTGAAGCTCAACGTGTTTTCGAGTAATCTTTGTTTTAGACATAATGCCAAAAATGGGTTTTTCGAACTCAGGGAAGTCCGAAACGTGAAGACTGGTCAAAATTCCGAGTCTAAACGTTTTGACAATTAAAATAATTTCGTATATGAAAATTAAAAAGAATGGCATCGTAATAGAATTTACAATAAAACTTTAAAAATTGAAAAACTTACCAATAAAAATAAATCTTATTCAATAAACTCAAAAAAAAGTAAGGAAAAAACATTGCTATCTTAAAAGTGCTAAAATATGAGACAAAATATTGTTAAACAATTAAAAAGAAAGCAACAATTTTAAAAGCCTGCATTTAAATTTTTACTTTGTTCGTAGAAAGCAATTTAATACCGACATTGGCGAAAGCGCACGAGTGATATATATATATTAAAAATTATGCTTGGATTAATTTTTTTAAATGGATTGAAATTCAGAGAAAAACAGTAAAGCAATGAAACTGATGTCACTATTAAGCTTTTTATTATTATTTTGGAATTTGGAATTTTCAAATGGCGTAAAAACACTTTTTTTATGCTGTGTTTTCTCAAAATTTTGGTGAAAAAGCAAAACTTTCAACTTCCATTTCACCTTCTTTAGTGGGTTGTAGAAACTTTTTTAATGTTGCAGTTAATTCTTCTAAGTACTGAGGAACATGTGCGCTAAATTTCGTTGAAATAAGTCAGGAAGTGCGGAGTTGTATAAGGTTCAAATGAATCAACAAGTGGGTTTTCAGTTTCATATTTATATATTTTTGGTGATTATTCACTTTATTACTTTCTCGTAAGCAAAGTAGGCAGAAAAAAACTGTTATAATCAACAAATTCGATATTATGCTAAATCTTCACGTTCAAGCCTGCTGGAATCTAGAAAACATTTTCAAATCAAATGAATTCAAATACAAAACAGGCTCCATCAAAATCTGCATGTTACAGTCAAATTTTGTATAAAATCCATCTATGGAGAGTTTGTTTGTTCACCAGTCCAAGTGAGCAAGTTAACTAAAAAAAATGGAAAGAGCTAGACAGATGAAATTTAGTATATAAATTTATCGTTAGAATTGAGAATTTGTGTCAAATTCATTAAAGGGATAATCACTTATCTATTTCAGAATGTATGAACGTAACAACTTTATAATTTTACACAAATTAATCTTTGTATGTAGTCTCGTCCCAATACTGTGGATATATACTAAATTTTGGAGCCAACGCTTGCAAAGGAAGACGCAAGTACTTCATTGTGCTGTGAAGCGCAAAATGTATCATAATGCGAAGAATTATTCCTTCTGGTTTTATCTTCAAAAATATGAAATTTGAACCTTGAAAAGTATAAAGGCCGCTGCGACTTTCACAGCGGTTCCATTCATAAGTTTCGATACTCGTGGTAAAAAAAAAAAAAAAAAAAAAAACTTTTTAATTTGAAATATTGTATTAAAATCTGTTAAATAACTATTTTTATGTAAGATTTTTTTTTATTTCTTATCAGTTAGGGCTTTCTTTTATGATAGGGCTTTCTTTTTTTCTTTTTTTCATATAATAATTTTGAAATTGTGAAAATTGTTTACCATGAAAAGGCATTACAATTAGAAAAGGGTGGATTTGCGCCACTTTGGATATTTTTGAATAAAGTTATCAAAGCATTACAAAAATTTTGTACTTCGTTAAATAAATTGATTCATCACTCTAAAATCATAATCATGTTCAAATGATCATTTTTAACTCCAAAAATTTCCGCTACAATTTATTTCTTGTATTGATCGAATAACAATGTCATTTTTATTTGAAAAAAAAATTGTGAATCATAAAATTCTGTTTCGGAAGGGGAGGTTGAGGGGGGAAAAAGCCAAATAAGTATATTAGTATTAAAATTTTAATTTTATTTAATAATTTCAATTTAATTTTTGTAATTTATTTTATTTTTATTATTTAATTTATTTAAATTATTTAAATATTAGGGAAAAATTTTTTGTCCTTAATACTTTAAAATATAAATTGTTATACAATACGCATAGTGATTTATGTTTCTTAAAAAAAATTATATCTAAATTTATTTTATTGTTATTAAAACTTATTTCTTATTTAAATATTTTCTTTGAGGTTTTATTTCTTTTCTTTTTCTTTTTTTTACGGGGAAAAAAAAGAGGGGAAATGGTTGTTCGTGATATCCGTTAAATATTCTGTTTAAAGTTAAAACTCGTTTAATTTTTATTCTCTTTATTTCAAAAGTTCATATTGAAATAAAGAAGTAAAATAGAAAATAAATTCTGAAGAACTTTCATCAAAAGGTACTTTTCTCTATCTTTCATAAGAATCCGTCTTACGAAAGCGTTTTTGTGCTTTTATCTAAGATGAAGTAAATCGTTCTCTCAAATTTGTGATTTTCATTTGGTTTGTTTTTTGTCTCCCTGCCTAAGTTCTTTGACGGGATAGGGTGCGAGCTCTTTCGTTCAATTGAAGGGAGCGTCTCCCGTCGCTACGCGCTTCTATTTATAACAGGGCCCAAAAACAAACGATTTCATTCTCTGCCCCAAACTTCGATTATTAGAGACGAACAGCAATTTATCAGGAAAAAAATCCCAGTAGGCCGTCGGTAAAAATCAATCAGAAAATGAAAGCGACAGAAAAATGGAGATAATCCCAAGTCTGCCAAAAATATGTTACAACTGCTCTTTGGACGAGTTCCAAAATATAAAATTCACAAAAATATCTTCCGAGGTTAGTAACGAAAATAGCTCTTCGCTTTTTGGGGTCCTGCCGTTGAGTCCTGCTTTCTTCTGTGTGGAAGGAGCTCAGAGAAGCTCAGGACCCTTTGGAAAAAGGATAAACTTTTATCCGATTCAGAAAATTGAATGTGATCGCGGAAGCCAGCGAAAGAAGGATAACAGAGTCTGACGTCACCAAAACAGCCGAGTTCAGAGTTCCGGTCGAAGCGTTCGGTCAATCACAACCGCTCCATGGTAAGCAAAGCAAAACAGTTAAGATGGCGTCTCATGTAAGCGACGAAGAGCAGAGCTTGAGAGAATGCGAAGCCTACGTTCAGCGCCATAATATTCAGAGGCTACTAAAAGATTGCATTGTGCAATTGTGTGTAAGGCGGCCCGAAAATCCCATAACGTTTCTTAGGGAATATTTTCAAAAACTGGAACGGGTAAGACAATTAGACCTGATTCGAGAAATAGGCTTAGCGAAAAGTCACTTTAGGTTTTAAGTCAAGTTACAAGGACAATAACTTGTCAAAAATGGTCCATGGATTATGATTATGGACTTCTTATAATGTTATATGAGTATATTTCGTATTGTAACAGTGAAATGTTTAATAACTTGTATCCTAACATAATGTCATTGTGGGAGTGTTAAACGTTTCTGATTCTGTGTTTAATGTAAATATAAACAAACAGACTATGTTATTGTAGAGTGATACTTCATATAACTTATATTTTATTTAGAAAATAATTAATTCGATCTTAGAATACAACTTCAAATACTTAAATGAGACTGTTGCTAGGTGCAGCAATTATGATCAGCAATACTCAAATATGTTACTCCATTTGCATTGTTAGATCTTGGTTACTTACGATTTCTGTGGCCCTTGACATTCATAAAAATTATAAACTTTTTGAATTGGTTATTCTGTTGGTTTCTAACAGAGGTTTTACCAAAAATATAATATTTTTTAATTAAAAAAGATCAATTTGATAATGGTTTTTTAATAGGCTTTATCTGCTGTTTTTGAATTTCTATTTAATTTGATTATTAATTGAATTTAAGAAGCTGCTTTTCAAGAAAGCTTATTATTGTAACAAGTCCAACGCTAAACATTACATAATTGTGATTTCACCAAATTATTTAAATTTTAACAGTATTTTATATGAGAAACAGTAATTCTTTGCCTATCCTCGCACAATTGAAAGTATTAAAATCATTGCTAACAAATAAAATTAAACATTTTTTTTATTAAAAATACCGATTCTTTTGTGAACTTGTTTATTTTAAAACACTGAAGGTATATTTTAGGAAATATTATATATTCTCTATATACATTTTTTTGCATTACTTTACAATAATGTTTTGATTATTGCTGTAGATTGCATTCAAATAATTGATTTTTGCATATTGAGAATTGTTTAATTAAAATAATATGACAACAGAGTGTTTTTTTAATGGTTGAAGTTAATAGTAAAGTTTTTTAATATAATGTCGATTCTATCCTTGTTTTTGACAAGTGATTTTAATATACAATGTTGTTACTAACAGTAAGGTATCTTTATTTTAAACATTAATTGTAAATTGTGATTAATGAAAATATTGTCTTAAGAAAATTAATAGTCCTTTGATCTTTAGATTGTCATAATTTTTTAATTGGGATATTTGTTTTTAACTATTGTCTCTGTTAAATAATTATGAGATGTTTATTTTTGCTTTCTTGGTTAAAAACTTGCAAAGATAAAAATTCTAATCGAAATTTGTTAAAATCATGAAACCTGAGTATTTTGGCAAATAATATTTTCTAATTTAAAAGAGTCTAATCAACATGATTATAAATGAAGTAGATACTTTTCATTTCTTGCATTACTCTTGTTCCACTTTTTAAAATGAATTTCCACTGAAATTTTAAAGAATTGCTAATTAGTATAAAGAATAAAAGGAAACAAAAAAATTAACTTAAATATATTTTTCAACGTTGCATTTCATTTGTTCATATTTATGGATTTTTTTTGTACTGTTTTATATATATATTATTAATAACAGGATTCCTTAAAAATAATGCAGTTAATTTGAATGGATTACAGTTTAGCTGATTGATTGGCAAATCAATTTTTCTCAGTAATAAATCTTTATTTATAATAAACATGAATGTATGTAATATACAGGTCTGTTTGTTGGAGCTAGAGCTACCAAACTTAGCGTGTATATACTTTGGAGGGCAGAGTGTGTACCAGAACTATTCTTCTGGAATTTTAATTAAAAACTAAATGAAATTTTAGTATTTTTCTGTGGTAATTTCTGAAAATATAGTATACCATAATGATTTTTCATATTTAAATTAAAAAAAGTATTTTATTGCTGCATTTATTACTGTTTTTCTATATACTTCTTTGATATTTAATCATTTTTTCAGAAATATTAAAAGCATATTTAAACAAGAATCAAAAGAATTTTGAACAAGTATTAAATATAGCATAAACGATAATAAATAGGAAAAAAAAAGTGAAAATTCTGGAAGAAAAGTCGCTGTCAAAATGGCCAGTAAATTTTTGCTTTGCAAGCCAAATTACTATCCTGTTTTTAACACAAAATATTAGTGCCAAAGTAAGCAATACATTTACATAAATCTGTAAAATATTTGCTGAAAAAATTATGATTGTGAAATACCAAATAAAATTTCAATTAATTAAAAATTAAGCAACATTTTAGCTTTTTTTCTACAACATCTGGAAACATTGCAGCACAAAAAAGATTTATGCATCATTTTAAAATTTAAATATATATATATCTTTTCAATTGTAAACTTTTTTACGTATAAATTAGTTTTCTTTTTAATTTCTTTAATTATTTTAACCATATTTTCTGACAAATTTCATTTATATTGCAACAAAAGCATGTTACAAGTGCATAAGAAAATGAGTTTTTATTAATGTGTTGCCAAACATTTTGACAAAACCTCAGATTAAAATATTAAGTTAAATCTTAGTGTTTTAACTTAATACCTTTGTTGATTTAATCTTAATTCAAATTAAAACAGAAATGTGTAATTTTCAGCTTGTCTGTAAAAAATGAAATGAACATATTTTCTGGAAAGATAAGTGCAAGGAAATGTTTTCTGTGAACTATTGAAACACCTGTATTGTTAATTCAATAATTTTGCATGTTTAAAGCAAGCATGGCTGGCTATCTGTTCTAATTGAGTCTCAACATCTATTTTCTAACCAGTTAGTATTAGGCATATGTATTTAATAGGAGAAATGTTTTAAATGAAGTAAAGAATATTATTTTGTGCAATTTGAGTTTATTTTTATTTTACAGAACAAGTTTATTTTTGTGTGGACTCTCATTGTCATATTTAAGTTATTTTTGAGATATTAACGTTTTAAATGAAAAGAAAGGTTCACTACGTTGTAGTTAAAATTGAGTGGGTTATGAAATTTTGAATCTTACTATCTTATAAAAACATGCAGTTTTAAAAGCTCCATTGACCATCTCAATAAGGATACACCAATCAGCTCCTGCTGAACCACCAGGGCTGATTAATTTATAATTAGGAAATCATTGATTGTCTTAAAATAGTGATCAGACTTGATCACTGAAGACAGAAAGTTTTATTAATTATTATTATTATCTTAAAGTCTGAACATTAGTAATATTTCACTGAATATGATTCCTTGAGATTAGAATGTATAAAATTTAAACCATAATTTTTTCAGAGACTGAAACCTAATGAAATGTTGCCAGTCAAATCCTTTTGAAAGTGAAAAACTGAATTTTATAATGAATTGAAGATTTTTTTGTATATATATAATTCTTTGAAATATTGCATAAATCATAAATATTGCATAATGTGCATAAGATTTCAATGCAGAATATTCTGTTTTCTGAGCTCATATTTTTAATAAACATATTCGATTTCAGCAATATATCTTTGTTTTTAATTGAAGTTTAAACATTTCCATTCCACTTTAAAGCTCAAATTTTACCAGAGCTGCCAGAAAGATGCATAGCAAGTGAACAGAATGGTATAAGGTTTCTATAATAGTGTGAGTTATATGACTATCAAAATAAAAATATTTTGCTTAAGAAACATAAAATATTTAATTGAAAATTTTAGTGAACATTATTTCTGACAAGCCATTTATTCGCAGAAGGCAGTTAGTGTACCAGTAATAACTTCCTTTACATTTTGGGAGTGGTTGAGCATTTCTAGTTCTTGTTATTGGAGAAGTGCAATGTTGCATTCGCTCTTTTCTAAGCTTAAAGGATTAAAGACCATTTTTGTTGTATTTTTTAAATTAAATTTTATTACAATATTTTTGCTGTTTCCAGGAGGCTGCAGCAAATGCTAAACAGAAGAATTTGAATGCTACTAGTCCTTGCGAAGAGAGAGAAGATGACATTTGTGCAACTCCCAACATGGCTCCGGCCCAGAGAGTTCGTAGAGGAGCTGTCAGTGCTGAAACATACTCTGAAGATGATGCTACAACCTATGTGAAAAAGGTTATTTGTAATTTAATTTTATTTTCTCAAATGTACCTATTAATTTCATTATAAACAAATGATGTGATGGAATTATATTTTTATTAATATCCAGTTTTACGAAAATGTAAGCAGTAATATTATTTAATTCATCATGCATATTTAAAATTAACTCGGATACAATGATCTGCATTTATTGCAACATCATTTGCAAAAAAACTGTACATGTTATTTTAACTATGTAATGAAGTTTACTTTAAATATTTGGAATTGTCAAGCAAACTTACTTTTGAAATAGAAATACAACTTTCTGTGAGTTGGTATTTTGTCTGCATTACTCATTTAAATTCAGATATGCCTCATTAATAAAATTTTGTTATTAAATTTATTCTAAATTATTAAAAATAATTCATGTTTATAATATTTAGTAATATTAAAATTAGTCTAAAATTTGAAAACATTTGTGTGCAAATTGTAAATTTAGCTTTTTCTTCTTTTTTTTTTTTTTTTTTTTTTTCCTTTTTTTTATTAAGGTACTCTTTCTGAATCAAATTTAAGAAGGGGGGGATTAGAATTGCATGATTCAAAGGGAGTACCTTTTCTGTATTGATTCAATGTTCAAATATATATATATATTTTTATAACATGGAGGGAAAAAAATTTCAAATAATTCCACATCACAGGTTATGCATCATATTAATGTGAAATAATAAAATTCTGTTTAATTTTTGTGTATATGTTTATATCTTTATTAATATTTATTATAATAATTAAACTTATATTCTAATTTTTCTTAATTTCTGTAGATTTTCTGAAGTACTAAAAAAAATGCCTAAAAGCAAATTTCGCAAAATGTTTCTTTTCAGGAATTGCCATAACTGCATAAATTAACCATAGTTTACTTTTTAAATTTCAATTCATGTGTATTTTTTAATAAAGTATATTAATTATTAAATATAAAATAATGCAATCAATAATTTTAAATTTTACAGGTTGTACCTAAAGATTATAAAACTATGACAGCCTTGTCAAAAGCCATTGAGAAAAATGTTCTTTTTGCTCATTTGGATGATACAGAAAGAAGGTAGCATTCTCAATATTTTCCTGTATTTGTTCTTATGTAATTGCATATTCTTGAATATTAAAACTAATTGCCAAAAGTAGTTTTAATACATAAGAATATTATTTTTGATGCAGTTAAGTTTTAAGTCTTGTATAATATCTTATTTTTGAGTTAAGTTCTCTCAGTTTTGTTAATTGGGAAAGTAAATGCATAATTAATAACTGTTGGGTGAAAATGTCAGCTATTTTTCACAAAATCTCTTGAGTCCAAAGTTTTATCTGCTGATGACCACAATCATCAACAAATATATAAATATATTTTTCATTAGTTTAAATTGGAACATAAAAAGTACAATTTTGTTTCCCCCCATCCTTCTTCCCCTTATACAAAACCTTCATATTTGGTATGGCTTCAAAATAACTTGCTTGGAAATCTTTAAGTCTGTTCTTTCTGCAAAATTAAATATCCATATATATAGGGCAAAATTCAATCGGTTTAAATAATGATTTTTTTTTTTTTTTTTTTTTTGTATTTATACTTTTTGTTGCCCTTTCTTCACATTGTTTTGTGTAAAAAATTATCTGACAGAAAAAAATTGATTTAAATCAAATTAAACTAGTACTACCATATGATTTTTTTTTCTATGTTTATGAGCCCTAAATTCTACTCTAACTGCAAGTGGTTGCTTCGAAAAACTTTGTTGGACTTGTCTACTATTGGAACTGTATGAATATCATAGCTGAATTGTTATGTTTTATTGATTAATTTAAGAATTGAAATATTTTAAAAGGCTTTTTATCGTAATTAAATACATTAGTAAAATTTCACATTATTTATATTTGTTGATTAATTAAAATTTAATTTGTATGCATTTTTTCAGTGACATCTTTGATGCTATGTTTCCTGTTGTGCACAAAGCAGGAGAAACTATAATTCAGCAAGGTGATCAAGGAGATAATTTCTATGTTATTGATCAAGGTGAAGTTGAAGTATGTATAATTACTGTTCCTTAGAAGTAAAAATATTTTCATAAATTTATATATGGTTTAATTTTTCTTATTAGGTTCATATTCATAAATTTAATGTATAAATTATTTGAAAATAATCTGAGTTATACTTGAATTCACTCCCCCCCCCTTCCAATATATATATATGAACTGTTGTCTGTTTGTTTGTCTTCCAGTTTGGACTTTGATTGCTGAAATACTCTCAAATCATAAATTTCCAAATATTGAATAACTATAGAAGTCTAGGAAAAGTTTTTTAAAAATCATAATGTTGGATACTTACTCATTTTTTTTTTGTCACTTAGTGCATTAAATTCCAAAATAAGTAGTGATAAGGTATGTTTTTTGTATAATTCAATAAGTTTTATTGTGCAAAATTTAAAATATCATAAATTTACTCACAAATATGTTATTCTTCAAAATTCAACAAACAGTGTCATGATGTTTCAGAGTTCTGCAGTCATGAGCACCTCCACATCATAATTTGGATTCAAAATTTAATGTCATAACTGATATGCCATGTCTTGCTTCAACCGTCAAATTACAGTTTTGTATTTTTTTAATGTGCATATTGGTTGAAAACATAGTATTATTTGAAAAAAGAAATTTTCTCATCTTACATTTATAATGCTATTTTCTATGTTTGATTTTTCTGAATTAGGTGTTTGTGAATGGACAGCTTGTTACCACTATAGGAGATGGTGGAAGCTTTGGTGAACTTGCTTTAATTTATGGTACTCCAAGAGCAGCTACTGTCAAAGTAAGTTTAATATGTTGTCATCTTTTATATTATGTAAGTGATCTAGGTGAAAAATTTTACAAAATGTAAAATCTCTTTTCCTGATAATTATTTTTGATTAGAAGTTAATAAATTTCACTGTTTGAAATAAAACTGTATTTATAAACTGTAAATCTTTTTCTTTTTTTCAAAAAAATTGGTAAATTATTTTTTACAAAAGAGACTTGTTTTTAAACTTTTATTGGATTATTACTTGATCTCTGCTTATTAATATTTGAATGTGATTGTTGATTATATTTATCCTGGTTGATCTTAGGGTTTCTTGAAACTTGGTTGTGCAAATTCTATTAAAATATTTAGTAGTTGTATTGGTTAATAGAGCTTGTAAATGGAACTGTTGTCGTCGCCCCTGCCCAAGTTACAATATATATTCAGCTGTTGATGCTAATAGGAATGTAGTATTGTTATTTGCAGCTGTTTTGCTACAGAATATTAAATACTGAATTATATTATGTTTGAAATTTCTGAAGAAAAGAAAGTAGAAGTAAAGATTTTCTGATACCACTATCAGAGATGCTACAATGAAATTTCATATAGTATTTCTTAAATTTTTTGTTCCAAAAAATTGTTGGTTAATTTTAATTATCTAATATGCCATTTTTATATATTTATTATTATTATTTGGGGAGGTTGTGAGGGCCACCAAATTTTTGCTGAGAAAATTCAGTACTGAGATATTATTATCAAGCAATAAGAATTATTGATGTTTTAATGCTCTAATTTTATTGTGAAAATTTTCTGGCTAAGAAACTAAAAAATAGTAAATCTTTTTGATGCCTGAATTTTTTAAATTCCATTTATGATTGTATACAATAAGTGTAATAATGGCAGAATAATATTATAAAATTTGAGACTTGTTTAAGAAATACTAAGCACTTTACAAATGTCCCTTTCCTTGTTGCAAAATATGCAGTTTGTTATGCATTAATTACTAAGAGAATCATTTGCTAGAATGTTTGTAAAATTAAATAAAACTTACAAATTGCTTATTAAGAAATAAAATTTCAATATTTTAGTCATTATATTCTAATAGAGTAACCTTGTATGAGCCGACAAATAAAAATTTCAGCTTGCTACAGAAACAGAACTATCATCCATATTAGTAGCAACTATTAATAAAAAAAATATTATGGCAATGAAAAGGATTTTTTTACATTGATTTTTTTATTTATTTGCCTCTGGTGAAAATGTTTTTACATATTCTTACCATATCAAAATATGGATAATGATATTTGTTTCAAGAAATGCATGAATAGTAGTAGCATTTAAATGCCACATAAAAAGCTGTTGACATCTGAAATTTGTGAATCCACCTCTTTATAGGAGCTGTATGGGGAAACTTAATATAACAAGAAAACTACTTGTAGAAATGAGCTGAAATTTTGCATGCTTCATCAAATTGCCTCCTTTCAATTAACATTCTAATTTAAGTGTTTCAATTTTAAAAAATGTTTCCATATTAAAAAGTAATTTTCAATAATAAACAAACAAAGTAAATTCAATAATAAACAACCGTGCAAAATCCATAGAATACCATATAATTTCATAACAAAAAGATTTTTAATCAATAACAATGTTACTTTTTTAGATATGAATAAAAGTTCAAAATTTAATCTATATATTAGAAAGACAAAATTTCATTAGTTCATAATTTTGAAATGAATTGACCTAGAATAATGAAACTTTTGAAGTTTGTACTTATTTCAATATACAGACAACTCCTTATGAAATTTTTAATTAAAAAATTTTTTAGGTTCATTTTAATTTTTTTCAAATGATACCTTTATTATGATGGTAGATGAATAATGCCAAAGGTACAGCTGGATGGCTTCCTCCCCCCCCCCCCCCCCCTCAAATCAATTGTATCATTTGCTGTTATAAAAAAGAATGTATGAATTTTGCCTATTATAATTCAAAATTATTTTAAATTGGATGTAAAATATTGACCCATTATTATAATTCCAAAACATTTTATTGTAATCAATAAATAATTCATAATTTTCTTCTGCTTGTTAAATTATGAAGTAGCAGATGTTATTACTATTATTTTGTTAAGTTTTTTTCTGCTTATTTTTTAACATTATTAATGCAGTTCTTTTACTAAATTCTTCATATGGGAAGATGACATGGAATGGATGTTATTGTAAAAAATTTCTTTTAACTTTTTTTTTGTCGTGTTTAAAATTCCATGTACATTTCACAAAATGTTCTATAATTTAAAAGTAATATTAAATGCAAGAAACTTTTTGTTTGATACATTATTAGTATGCATTTCTCTTGAAATTTTCTCAAAATCATTTTAAAAAGTGATAGACAGATTTTCTTATATGCACAAAATTCATTCATGCTATGTTTTTTTTTTAATTTATACCTCTAAAACATTTATAAAACTATACAATAAAAAAATTGATAAGAACCAGTTTTCCCCTTTTTTTCATGTATGTTATTGGTTAAGCATTCAGCTAATCAATATTTTATTCTAATTGTTTTATTCAGTTCAATTTGTTACTCCATTCTAAAAATTTTTGGTTTTGCTTATTTTTTAATTCATTTTCAGAAATGTATCCATTTAAATTAACTACCAATTTACTAATTTTAAGAAATATAGTACAAATATCATAATTTTTATTGGTAATCTTATAAAAGTTGACTTAAGTTTTTAGTAATGACAATTTGCATTATCTTGCGGGGGAGACCAAAAAAAAAAAAAAAGACTTTTACGATTAGCTGCTTTTATCAACCTACAAAGTTTGCCAAGATTAATGGTCGCTAAAATTTTAAAATGTTTTATGTAAATTGGTCTTCTTAAGCATTATATTTGTAACTTTCAAATTTTGATAAATCTATAATTCATAATATTTTAAAAGCTTCATGCTATTGTGTTCATTAGATTATGCATTTCCAGTATTTTCTGTCAATTATCCTACAATTCGTAAAAAAAAAAAAATGGATGCCTTTTAATTATGCAATCTAATATCTAACCCAAAATAATGTAAAGTTTGGCATTTTTCTTCATGTTAATATTTTAAATATAAATTTAAATCTTTTGCAGATTTTTTCTGGAATTTGGATTCACATATATGTATACATGCACTAAGGTGCTTTTTTTTTATTAGCAAAGGAATCTTGAATATTCGTATGAAAGAAAGTTTTTTCATAATTAGTTTAATGGTTGGGGCTTGTAGAGTCTGTAGGTTTAACCTCTTTAAAAAATGAGTCAGCATTTTTTAAATTTTTCTTGAAAATGAAAATGAGAAAGGCTAGGTGAACATTGTTGACTTATGTATAGGTCATAAGTTTTTATGAAATTAAAATCATCAAAATTCACACAGTGGTTTTGACTGATGAACTTTGCTGCAGGATTTTCCCATAGAGAATATATTATGGTTCTGAATTTTTCAATTTCTGTCAAGACTAAAGAATAGAAGAGTGAAATGATTCTGTATCTAGGAATTATGAGCTTTTTTATGAAAAAATTAGTGAAATAGGTTGAAACTGGGTGACTGGTTCATTGATTTTCTGTTATTAATTTAATCAATAGGTATTCAGAAAGTTTTATTAAAACGTTTTGAAGAAATGGGTTTCAGAATTGTTTTTGTTAATGAATATTGTCAAATTTGAATGGGAAAAAAAAGGCCCTATTAAGAGTTTTTAATCTTAATATTTTTCTGTGTAACTACCATAATTTAAAAATTCTTTGTCTGTACATGCTATTTTAAAACTGGTCACTGTGACATTATGAGACATTTATATAGGCTTGAAATGAAATCTTAAATATGCTTTTTGATTTTTATAGCTTGTAATAAACATTAAATAAGGTAACCCCAAATTATTTTCTTAACAGGCTAAAACAGATATCAAACTATGGGCCATAGACAGGGACACATATCGTAGAATTTTGATGGTAAGTACAAATTCTGTATGTTGAATCAATTGTGGATTTATGCTACAGTGGGAAATACACACACACACACACAAATGTATTACATTGTTGGAATTTTTATTGTACATTGTCAATCATTTGACAAAAAGTATAGGTACCTTTAGCTTTAGAATACATATAATGTATAGAGAAGCAATTCTCCCATGACGAGAACTTCGTTCCACTTAAGAATGTAGTGATTGCCATCTGAAAAACGTTTTTGTACTTTCATATGTATACTTTCTTTAAAACTCAGCTAGCAAAACTGAAAAAGAAATCAAATCTGTTCTTTCTGCATTATATGGCTTCAAAATTTAAAATCATAGACATAGAAGAATATTTTTTCTTCTTCGATATATATCTGAATTTTATAGGAATGATTTGAAGTGGATTGGTTCTTTTGAAATCTTTTAACGATTCATTTGGCTTACTTTAACATTTTATTTGATTTGTAAAAGTCAATTACATACATATGTAATTTTAACAATTTCTCAGTACACTAATTATTGTTTGAAAACATTCAGTTAGATAACTTTTATTAAAAATAACCAGCATTATTTTACTTTTAAGCAATATGTAAATATTTTATTTCATCATCTTAAACTGTAGTGTTACTTTATTTTAGGGTACTAATCTACTGGGCTTTCCAAAAGTCATGGAAAATTTTTATACAATTTTGTTTTCTTTATTTTTTTTTAAATTGTATCTTTATTATTTATTGTGACGAATATTTATGCACAATATCATTCATAAAAAAATATGTATATCAAATTGTTTCTTTTTTTG
>JAPMOR010026625.1:111814-150729 GCA_026543865.1 Argiope aurantia | reverse complement strand
TATCATTTATATAGATTTGTTTTTATAGTAAACAATTTTTTCCATCTGTTTTCTGATTTTAAGGTTCACTGTTTTGAAGAGCATTTCACATGTTTTAATGATTTAAAATATGAGGCTGAATTTTTAACCTCTTGCATGCGTGCGTGTGTGCATGTGTTTCTGAAATATTTTTCTTTGAAATTTGCTGTGAGTTGCAAAATTTCTACCATGATTTTAGAAATTGAGTTTATAAAGGATTTGTTTATCTCATAGAGGAAGTGGAAATTGAAATGTTTTTGCAATGTTGAAATTCATAGCTGCAATTATAATTTGCAGTACTATTTTGATCAGTCTTGCTTTTTTAATCGTCTTTTGTTCCATTTTCAATTGCCTTGTGTAATAAAAGTATTTTTTTTTTTTTAATATATATGACAATGAGTTTGAGTATTTTCTACCATATTCAGTATCAGAAACATTGAAACATCATATGTACTGTGATTCTGATAGCAATTATTCTTTTGCTAAAAAAATTAATTTTTTTTCTCTCATCCCACTTTTTTTTTTTTTTTTTTCAAAGTATAAATAGATAGTTTTTAGATTACAAGTCATGTGTCTGTTTTTCTAGTACATCATGTCATTTCGAATGCTTAAATAAAATCAATGGCAGTAAGAAAATGATTTTATAATATTTTCTTGGCAGTTAAGGAATTAAAAATTGTGACTTATAATTTGATGAATAATCTGAAACAAACGCATTTTGAAATTGTATCTTAAATCTATTCAAAAGTGACATTTTTTTCTTATTTAATGCTTTATAAAATTGTACTCTATTAAAATTAATGTAATTTCCTTATGTTAATCTTTAGGGCAGCACAATAAGAAAAAGGAAAATGTACCAAGAATTCCTTAGTAAGGTATCGGTTTTAGGTAAGTTGTTAACAGTTGTGGTTTCGTGTTATGCATTTTTTTTTTTTTTTTGAAAAACTTTTTTTGTATTTCAAGGTAAATGGAAGCAAAGATTAAGGTAGTATTATATTTTGGTTCGGTAAACTTTTCTTGTGAAAGATATGTAAAAACATGTTAAGATCTATTGTTTAAAGAATTTTGAAGTGGGAAAAAAATTCTAGGACATTAAATATTTTTAATTTATTTTCATGCTTCTACTTTATATTTCAAATGCAAAGATTTTTTTTTAATGTATAAGTTATTTTTGTTTGTAAGTAATGCATCAAATTTCATTTTCAAGACATCATACTATAATTAATCTTGTTTAAAAATGTTAAATAGTGAATATTTGTATTATATTGAAATTTTTGATATTGTGTAATTGCATCTAAAAATAGCATTCTGTTAAGATTTATGCTTTCAACGTTAATGTTTTACTATTTTTATTTAATAGTTTGCTTGCCATAGTTTTTATTTTACAATAAATGTTTCTGCCCACCTTGAGAATTAAATGCCTGAAATACTTCTATTAATTGATAAATCAAGTTGGTAATGCAAGAAATACTATGTATGTATATATTATCCTGATATATAACATTTTTATAATTCATGGAATTTTATCATTTCATTGAGGGTGCCCCCCCCCCCCCCCCCCATCTATAATCTAAAAATGTGTAAAACATATATTTTGTTCACCAGCTATGTATCCATATATTGTATACCTGCCATTCATTATTGAAAATTCATTTGATTGCAGTATAAAGTCTTTTTTAATAGGAAAAATAAATGAGCACAAATATATCCAATTTTGCTACAGGTTTCAATGTTATGCTTTTGGATTTAATAAAGAAGCCCATCCCATGATAGGAGTTTTGATATAAAGAATCTGCCACATCTATTTTTATTATAAGATGTTAAATAAATAATCTCTTGGAAGTGTACTAAATGTTTTTGGGTTTGATGCAGAATTTTAAATCTATTTACAAAATGGTTGTTCTTTTTCAAAGAAAATTTCTTTAAACCATGTTATTTGAACTGAAAAACAAACTCTCAAAATAGGTTGAACGATTTTTGCAGTTCCTTTTTATGTTCTTTCTCATCTGTTACCAATGAATCTTGATATTTTTGAATTGAAATTAAAATACTTTTATTATGTTTTTAAACTAATATGAAAAACATTGATTAATTTTAATTAACGTTAAAACGTTTTAGTATTATTAAACTATTACTTATTGTGATTATATCAGTGTGCTATTTTAAAATATATATATATATCTTTCCACTTCTAAAATATTTCATGTTATATCCTTTCTTTTTTTGAAATGTAGTAATATTTTTAAGGGGGGAGGAAGTCGATGGTTTTGATTTTCCTGATTTCTTAAATTATAGTAATTTGATAATTGTACTAATTTGAATTTAAAGGGAGTTATAATCTTTTTATGTATAGCATTTGGAGCAGAGTAAAGTAACAGTATTTTTATCTGATTCTAAATAAAAATAATTTTTCTCATGAAAAATACTTTGTTATTCTGTTTGAGATTTGCAATATTATTACAAATGCTGCTGAAATATCTGTTACTTCTTTTCTTATTTAATATAAAGTATTTACATAAAATAAATGATATAACTCTTGAAGTATTTTAGTTTTTATCAAGATAATTATTATTCAAAGTCGCATGTTTCATGTAATTTGATCCATTATTTTGCTGTTTGATCATTTCTGAACATTGCTAAAGGATAATTAATTTAAACTTTATTAAAAAGTATTCATTTTCATAGAGACACTTTTAAAATATTTCATACAATACTTTTTAATGTCTTGTTATTGTAAGAAGAATTTCTTCTCTGATATTAATAATAAAACTAGATATGCCTTATTTGAAAGTTGTGTGATAGTTGATCTTTTTAAAATGAATGTTTATTTAGTAATATTATATTTAAGTTATATTTTAATGTAATGTTAATTTTTTTTTAAATTATATTGCAGAAAGCTTAGACGAGTGGGAAAAACTAACTGTGGCAGATGCTCTGGAGCCAGTACAATTTAATGATGGTGATGTCATTGTGGAACAGGGTCAACCAGGAGACGATTTCTATATCATTGAGGATGTAAGAATAAAGTTCTTTTTATTCAAAATACTGATACTTTCTACTGTTCATTTCAGGATCTTGTGGCTAGTAGTTTTTGATGATTGCATTTCGCTATGAGATGGCATGCAGGGAGATGAACAATCATTACTCTTATTATTTCCGCAAATAATCTTATCTTCACCGTATTACTAAATCTAAACATCTCCTTTCATCTTCCCTCTCTCTCCTTTTAACGCAGAATAAAATCTACACGCATTCATAAGTATGCAGAGGGTTTCTGAATTCTAGAGTGAACAGCAGTAAGCTATTTACTAGCTGTCAGCCGTGTTGCAATCATATGTTTACATCATTAGTTCATGTACTGCCATCTGTAAAATACAGAAATTGAATGTGAGCTATGAGGTCTCTTCCATCCCCACCCTTCAAAATTTTTATACATTATGGTGTATTAAATAATATGTGGTCCACAAATCTGGGTGATCAGTATAATAAAGTGTGATTCATTCAAATAGCCTCCTTTATTTTTAAAAAATGAAACTTTATAAAAATTCAGGAAAACTTTAAAGTTTTTTTAAATATTTTTATCAAATATTTTGATTTTTTTATATTATACAAATTGGGCATTTCAATATCTATTTTTTATTTTAAAATTCTATTCATTTATCAATTGTTTTTCAATATACTGACAATGAAGATTTATGATGCATATAATCTTAAAATATAATTTTATAAGGGTTAAAATTTTCAGATATCCAAAATAGAATGTTCTGTCTATATAAATAAAACTGATTTTTTTAAATTTGATTCCAAATTTGGATTTTGCTTCTTTTGGAGAAGTGGTGGTATTGATTGTAACAGTGATTAATAACAGGAAAAACACTTTGCTGATATTGTTAGCATAGGAGAAGGTGGAGATTCTTCAGAGGTATGTGATGTTACTAAAGCATGGTAGAAATTATTCTATGTCAACTTATTATTTTTTATCAGATTGATACATAGTTGTCCAATTGAAAATGAATAATATCAAAGAAATTGCCAGTTAATATCAGTAGAGTCCAAAAACTAATACCAAGTACCTGATACTCTTGGCCTGTATCAGTTTAGTGTATCTAAAACTTTTGCATACCAAATATAGAATATATATCAGGTTTTAAGGCTTACATTAGGTTATCCAACCTCTAGTTAGCTGTGAAATGGAGTGATGGAGGATTCAGCAGAATATGTAATCTCAGTTGGTTTGAATTCATTGAAATCTTACATTTATTTAAAATAAGGACATTACCATAAATAGTGAACAATTTTATATTATAACAGAGAAATAAGGTGGAATGAGTTAAATACAAGTCTTAATAGTCTTTATAAATTTTTTGTATTATACTTAAAATGCCTTAAATATTACTGTGAGTATGCTGTGTGTTTTGCTGCAAAATATAATTTAATTTTGAATCTTATTGTTCATTATTCTAATATCGATACTTCCTTTTCTTAGGGAACTGCTGTTGTTCTTCAACGTAGATCTGACTCTGAGCCTCAAGTGGAAGTGGGTCACTTAGGGCCGGGAGACTATTTTGGTCAGTATTTTTTTTTAAATTAAAATTTTAAATTATTCTTGAAAAACTTCTCTTGTGCTGTTAAAAAAAATGCTTCATTTTTCTTAAGATTAACATATGACTAAAATGAATCAATTATATTCCTTGTTTATATTATGAGTGATTTACATGATCATATATTTCCATACACTTATTAAGATAGTATGAAACGTCATGTCTTCTCACATTTTTTAAAATTATTATTATCATTGCTTTTTTTATACATGTATAGTTAAATGCAATGTCAGTTTAAAGTATAAACATTGAAATTATGGATTTTTATTCTGTTTTGACAAAATTATTCTAAATGCAAATGGTTGCTAGCTTTAGTTTTTAAAATATTTGATCAGAAGAAAAATGAAAACATTATTCTAATTATTATTTATATGCGTCTTAATTCTTTGTTTTTAGTAAAAACTTTGAAGGTGCTTTGTAACATTCCATCTCTGTGCATTTCTTTTTATTGTTTAAATCCTATATTACGCCCTCTTCTGCATCTGAATGTTATCAATGCATTTATTTTTCCTTATTTTAAAAAATTTCATTGAAAGAAAAGTAAACACTTTACTTCCAGTGTTAGTAGAATCTCGTGCTTATTGCTTATATTTAAACAATGGCATGAAGAAAGAATTTTAAAGTATTTGATTAATGTTTGTTAATTTATTTTGTTGTTGATTGATCTGACAAAATAGGGTTTTTGCACTTTCTAGCCATGAAAAGCATGTATTAATGGCTATTTATGAATATGCATCATGTACCGCTACTTGTAATATTTTCAATTATCAGGAAAATATCGTTAAGTATATTTTTACATTGTTACCCCTCCCCTAGTTATTATATCTCAAGCTTATTTCACTCTCAAATTTCCAAAAAGTTATAGAGCAAAACTTTTGGGATCCTTTGTTCAATTGCTATAAAATTATGCTTTTTTGCTAGTAATAAGAAATTATAAATACATTCATTACTAAGAGTACATTTAAATTATTTCAAATTGTATTAATACGTACATTTATTTTTCAGCAGTTACTTAGTCATCAATTTCTAAAATTGAAGTATGAGATGATGCTTTGGGGGAGGTGATAATATACAAACAAATTTAATTTGAGTAATATTGAGTATAAAAGGAAATCATAAAAAATGAGAAGTTAGACGAAATGAAATTGAAGAATCATTCATAACCTCTTCAGTCCTGAGGTACACATATGTGTACCTACAATTTTTTTCATTTTTCTTATCCGGTAAAGTAAAATTTTAACGAAAAAATGCATGCATTTCAACATTTATGAATGTATCTTGTATTTTGCGCCACAGTTCAATATTTTTTTCATATCCATCACTACTAAGTAGAGATATCAAAAAAATGATGTTAAACAGAAAACACAGCAAATATAAGTACATTTTTTATTATTTATTATTAAAATAAGCTCTTGTATATTCTTTAATAAAATACTAAGTATCTGGATAAAGTCATTACCAAAGTACATCTTGTTATCTATAATAGAATCGATGAAAATACAAATTTAACTAAGGTACACATATGTGTACTTCAGGCACTTTCGCGCCCATTTCCCGACTGCTTGCATTGAATCGAGATGTTTATCTTTTGGGCGCTTCTTTTCAAATTGTTAATTCTTGTCCCTGAATATATTGTATATCTTTTTTATAATAAATAATTCTTATGTTCTGCAATGTAATAAGATATAAATTTTAAAATATTATTTTTTTTAACTAAGTAAATTTATAAAAAGAATCATTTTATAGGATTATTAAGAAGAAAATTCATTTTATAGGATTATTATCAGATTGATATTTCAATCAGATATCATGCATAGAATATACGGAATTTTATTAGCTAATAATAATTTTTTTCACTTCAAATGGTTTTAACTCAAAAGTAGATTATTAAACTTTCAGAACAAAGTGATTTTAGAGGAAGCAATAGAATTTCTCATGCATCGAAAATAACGAAACCTGTCAAATGCATTAAAAGAGGAGAATGGGATAAATTGGTCATGGGTGATAGTAAAGTGTGCCTTGTAAAATAGGAAGATAATAAATCTGGTACTCTGTTATTGATATGAATAGGAAATGAACCAATTGGAACAGGGAGAAGATGGTCAAAATAACTGAAACAAAAAGCTGATGTAAAATAATCTGCTATTGTCAAAGCATATAATATGCATATGAGAGACATCGACCATTATTTCTCATATTACCTGTGTGCAATTGGATATATTGTAAAATGGTGCCAAGAAGACCTGTAGGAATAAAGCCGAAAATGTTATGACCTTATTGTAATTTCGATTCTTATAATTTGGTCCCTGTTGAAATAAGAATTCTCTTCATCAGCAAGAAAGAAAACCAAGTAAGAAAATGTAAAAAATCTTCTTTGGATGAAAACAAATTAATAGAAGAATGGTCTTCAAATGATGGAAATGCAACTAAAAGACCATTGGAGATTTCATCAACACCCTCTTGTAAAAATACCAACTTGTCCCCTACCCCATTAAAAGAAAGACTTGATATTTCAAGCATATCTGCAACACTACATGAACAATAAATATGCATCAAAATGCAGGATCTAGAATGTAAATCTAGGAGTAAAGTCAAGTGTTCAAAATACAGTATTAATATTACATACTACTTATGTAATATTTAAAAAAAATTTACAATTTCATTTATAATAAGATTGAATAGATTATTAATATAATAAATGTTTTTTTTTTCATTTATAAGGCCTTGAAATATGAAAAAAATAGCTATTAAATAACCAGGAAAATTAAATAATGTTGTTTTTCCGAGGATACTTTAACTTGCTTAAGACCTGAGGTACACATATGTGTACCTTAAAATTATAGGACTTAAAATTGTTTGATCAACAAATTTTTTTTTTCCATGAACTACTGAGATGTAACAAAGGTAAAACATCTTGAAATCAAATTTTTTAATTAGTTTTTAAAAAGTTAATTAGTTTTTAAAAGTCAATTTTGAAGAAGATAAGAAGATTCAGTTAGAATGAACAAAGCAGAGGTGTTTTTGTTACAGAGCAAAGTTTCCAAATTACGCAAACATCAGTTAATTTTGTCATCCCGAAATATAGCTAACTATGCAAGATTATTTAATTGCTCAGGTATTATTTAAAATAATATGGCATCTTTTAGTGATATGATATGTATCAAAGCTGAATGACATGACTAAATTTTATTAATATGCCTTTATTATTTTTGAATGTCATTAACTTTATCCATCAATTTTGATGAAATACACAGGGGAAAAAAACCTCAATTTTGAATATTTAACATTTTTGATTTACAAATGTTTGCCTCATAACACTTGCACATATATCTGTTTCTAGAAATTTAACTTGGCAGGCATGTAAACAATATGAACATATTAACTGGTGTTAAATAAAAATTTGATTTTAAGTCCACATAAGCATTATATATTGCAGGGAAAAAAATGTGCTTGTAATACTTTTATTCCTTGTCTTGTTTTTTACTAATTCCATTTATATTCAAAACTATTAGGTAAATAAAGCAGGTTTTTACCTTCTTTTTTCCATAGGTCATTCCACAGTCAAAAATATTTTAGAAGAATTTAGTAATTCTTTAAGAAAATTAAATTTGAGAAGATTTTTTAATTGATATAAATGAATGGCTCATCAGTAGATTGTAATTCTTTTAACTTTTTAACTGATAAAATCTTGAAAGAATTTTTCAACATTGTTAATCTAAATTATTGTAGTGTGCATGTTGTCAATAATTCAATTAAACATAGCCCAGTTGTATCCTTGTGGAATATTGAATCCGTTTTTATCTAATTTTTATTATTTTATCAAAGCTTTGAGGAAGGAGGGCATTTTTGGCACAAGGTAACAAAAAGATGATCATTGGCTGTTTGAAAACTTTAAATATAATGAGAAAGATATTTTTAAAGACCTATCAATTACAAATAGTAGCATTTCCAAGTTTTATTTTTCAAGAATTGTATGCTGATATCAGCAAAATTAATGTAGAATTCTGGGGGATAATTTGATAAAAAGTCTTCATAATCATAAACAAACTTTTGGTAAAACTGTGAAGATATTAGAAACATAAATGTCTATACTTTGCATATATGTTCATTTGCAGAGTTAAATCCCCTTTCAACTATATGTTTTACCAGGAGCGCGAGTTCTCTAGATCCGAGAAGAGGGTTATTGAGATCTGCAACCATAATGATTTTAACATGTAATTTTATTGTCCTTAAAAATGAATGCATTTTTTTCAATAGCAATGGATTATTAATTTAAACAATAGTAATTATTATTAACAAATTGTATATTAAACAAAAGTTATATCAATAAAAAGTCATGTTTCTTTATATTATTGAATATTTTTATTTATAATGTTATATGTGGTTCCATGATTTTGTTTTTTGGTTTTCTGAATTAAAAATGCATTTCTTTTCCTCTTATGTAGGTGAAATAGCTCTTTTGTTAGATCGCCCTAGAGCAGCAACAGTCAAAGCCAAAGGTCCCCTGAAGTGCATCAAGCTGGATCGTGCTCGATTTGAGCGCATCTTGGGCCCATGTGCAGATATTTTGAAGAGAAACATGACTCATTATAATAGTCTCATTTCACTGTCTGTGTAGGTTTCATTTGGCCAAATATTCAGGTAGATTTACTTTTTACGGAATTATTGTGTTATGTGTCCGCCCTGTTAGTGAGCGCTTAGTTTGCCTGTGACACTCAATAGATTCCTGTCGTTATGCTCCTGCATTCCCTCCAAGTAATTACGAAGCATTGCATGGCATTTATATAATTTCATCTATTGAAAGCTCTTTTTGCAAATTGAAAATGTTATGTTAGCAAAGAATTGTTAGTTTTGTGAATCGTGATGTTTTACCAGAATTGTTTAAAATGTTTGTAAATTTGTTGATTCGTTATTCGTTGATTATGTTAGCATTATTTGTAATATCTTTTTTGCTAGTTACTTAACATTTATATGTGCTTTTCGCAAAATGTTCTTGCACTTGATTTTATACAAAATAGGTGCATAGCTTATGTATATGCAAAAAAAAAAAAAGACATTTGATATAATTTAGCTTTTAATATTAATTTTATGCCTCATAATGTAATTATTTTTTTGTGAAGTTTTGTAAAAAGCCAAACTGAACGTGATTTCTAGTCATTTAATTTAATGTTTCTTGGGATGAAGCTTGTTTATTTTAATTTGTTCTCGAGAATGCCTTTTTTATTCTGCCCCACTCACCAGCTGCTATAGAAAAAAAGGCACCTAGTGATTTGTTCAGTTTTCCTCCACTTTCTTATTAGATTGTATTATCTGTTCTGAAAATATTTTATGTAATGAAAATGCTTCTGTAATCCACTTAATTTTTATTTAAATTTGAATTAAGAGATTAGTTAAACAGATTAGTTACTAAACACTAATGTTTTATATGTGCATGGCAAAGAAACAAAGTAATTTTTTATTGCCAATGCAACACAAAATTTAAAACAAAGCAAGAAATTTATATAAGTCTTACCAAAAAATTCTAACTTTCTTAGTTTTTGGGTTTATATTTATTTAAATGATAATGAAATCAGTGAAAAATACATGTGGTTTTATTCTCAGTTGTGGAATATAGAGTCAGTAGTATTGGAAGAATAATCCACTTGGATTCAGTGAAATAGTTTTAGTGTATAAAATTTGTAATGTTTATGTGCATGTTTGCTTGTCTGTTTGTCATTAACGCATTTGAGTTCTTTTTTTTTTTAAATTAAATATGTTGTTTTTTATTTTTTTAGTATTTTTCCATATTAATTGTATATATCAGAAATGAATGCATAAGCTGTAAAATGTGATTATTAGATTATTATTTTAGTTTTATTATTTAATGATAATTTTGTATATTACATGTAAGCATGAGATATACCATTATGTTCAGGTTCTGAATTTGGCCGTAATGTATTTTTTAAGTAGGTGTTAGATTTGAACAGAAGATAATTTTTGTAATTGATTATTGATATTCTATTTATTAAAAACTGCAATTATTTATTTGTAAATTTCGTGGAAACTAGAAATATATTTTTGGAATTTGAGTTTCCTTAAGTATAGCAAATTTGTTTTGCAACAAAAAAAAAAAGTTTATTTTGTAACATTTATAAAATAAACATCATTGAAAATGTTAATGTATATGGAGCATTTCTAGAGAAATTGATATATTTCTTCAAAAATAATACAACCAATGAATTTAAGATTTCTAATATTATAATTGTTATAAGTTTTGAATTGGAAGACGTAAATGAATTTTTTTCTCTCTCTTGCAGTGTATAATCAAATGGATTTGTATTGCCTCTACCAAACTTCTGCATCAAAATGGATTGCATTCAGCACTTCCCCAGTGCTGCAGAAAGTGGTACATTCCCTTTCTTTACCCCCTCCCCAGGATACTGGTCAAATAAAAAAAATGGAAACCACCTTTTCACTCCAAGAAAAAAAATGTTTAAGATAAAAATGTACCCCAATCAGTCAGTTTGTGCATTTAGATGACATTGTGTGTACTTTTTTCTTAGTGAGTGTCTTACACAGTAAATTCTCTCTCCAAAGGTTGTGATTTTTTTTTTTTATCATTCACTTTTCTTTTTTTTATGGCAACTGTTACATGCTTGTTTTGCAGCAGCACGGGGCGATCAGAACCATCCCAGAATTGCATGCAAAAGCATGGAGAGAGAGAGCATAAATTTTGTGTGATAAATCTTGTAATTAACCAAAGAAAAAAAAGAGCAATTATAATTGTTTATTTACTTAGTTGTTTCTGTTTCTGCCTGGCTTCAGCTACACGTCAATGCCTCTGTAGATATTGCCCAAATGCAGTTGCTGCGAATTATGCTTTAATGCCATTTAAGTTAAACATATTTTGTACAAAAGATAAACCATTTTTTAAAGTTGCTAATCAATTGCCATATCTTAGACCTTCATATTTTCTTTTCTCATTTGTATCTGCTTATTCTAGATTTCAACCTTAGTCAGTGATATATATCTAAAGGAAAGAGAACGTGTTTGATTTTCTTGTCAAACTTTATTTATTGTTAAGCATCCTCAATATATTATTAAGGCAAGTGTTTTCACCAGTATATATGACTATTTGAATTCTGTGTCACCAAACTGTAATTTATGGATTTATTTTCAAAGTTTAATGTTTGTTATTGTGTAATTAATAAGTTGAAATCATAAATTCATATTTTTAATCCTCTGTATATATTATATATCGAGTCAAAATTTTCTGTGTGAGCTCGTTGGATAGGGTAATTGTTTTAGGTGAAATATGTAACAAGGTACTTAATTTACTGAAAAACTGCAATAAAAACTTGTCTTTTAGTTCCATAGAAGTATTGGTAGCTGCTAAATTCAAATGCTTCTAATTTATCTTTGCTTTTGCGATTTTTTTTTTCATTCCTCTGAATCTCCACAAAAATATCTAAAATTTAAAAATGACCAGTCTTAGAAATCACCATTTAATAATAATAAAATGATTTTTTTAGTGATACAAAATAAGGCATTCATATAGCCTGATCAGATTTTGAATACTTGCAAAGAACAACTTTGTATGAAAATAATTTGTATTGTAAAAAAAAGAAACCTGTATCTTTTTTAATGTTTGCATAAGTCAGTTTGTACTTTTTTTATTTAAGAGGCTACCTTTATTTTTGTGAACTAAGAATTTTGATTTTTATCACAAATAGTTGTGTAATGTATGAACAACAGTTGACAAAACAACTTAGTAGGATGATTTTTTAAGTTATACATATAGCTCATTCATAATCAAGAGCTTTGGAAATAGATTTGTTTTTAAAAAAAATGTGTATTAAGAAATTAAATGTATTGTATTTTAGTTTTCAACTTGAAAAAAGATTAGTGTAATTTGAGCGAGCTTGTATGGAAATAAATATATGCTGGAAAATTGTCTAATTTTTCTGAAAAGCCTATTCCTCATGAATGCATTAAGGTGTAAAATTCTCATGTTGCTGATTGCTATTTCGATGTTTAAAAGTTGCATTGTCCATTGATATATTGTTTTCTTAAAAAAACACTTCTGATCTTTTCTCAAATTTTAATATAACTTATTATATAAAGGCAAATAACTTTTTCCTTTCAACAGTGCTTAAAATATTTAAGCAGTGTTGCCAATTTGTTGCATGCCATTGGTGTTAATCTGAAAGTTGTGATTAAAATAGGAATTGCATTTGTATGACTTTCATTGGACCTTTAAATTCTAACATAAAATATTTTATACATCTCTTTTAGTGATAATTAACTGGTGCATGACAGGAATATTGAATCATTGCTTTAATACAAATAATGATAAATCTTCTTAAAATGCCTTGGAATGCCCACATGCATATAAATATTAATATATATTATTTTATGATTAAAATCGAAAATTTAGAAAATGTCTATAAACTGTATCAAACTCTACTCACAAAACAAAATTATTACTGGTTTTTCAATAGAGAGATATTGTATGTTGTCAGTAGAAATTAATTTTCAAAGTATGATTATTATTTGTGGCTGGGTGAAACAAAAGTAAATTATGTAGCTTTCAAAAATTTATAAGTAATTTCAATGTATAACGCAGGCATAACAGTGAATATTATTTTTGGGGAGTTCAAAAGTGGGAAGAAATCAAAATATGAGAGCATTTATTCTAACCCTTCAACTAGTTAGAATGTAAAAAATTATCCCAATGAGTTTTGCTAATAATGGCTAGAACATAGTCATTTTTTGAGCATTCAAATGATGTTGTTTGAAGGAAATTTAGGTGCTGTGTAGTCACCAGTCAGTGGGTTACAACCAAATCTTTGAGGAAAATGAGAAATTAATGGAAAATTGAACTCCTTGTATAAAACACACAGTATGTGATTACATTAAGATTGATCTCATTATTTGTGCATAGTGATTTTTACCTTATGCAGTTTATAGAAAGATTTTCAAGCTAAAAATAATTTCCTACGTGCTGTATTTTTTTAAAAAAATGGATCATTTCTATTATAAGAGCTAGAAAAATGAATTATTGAATTGGAAAATCTTACCCTCAAACATTTTTAGAAATGGAATTTACCTGTTTATTCTATTTTTGAAGGCAAGTACAGTAGCTGCCGCTTAATGTGGTCAACTCCATGACTTGAGTATTTTGATACCGTTAACCAATTGATAATAATAACCAAGTGGTGTTAAATCAAATGTAATTTTATCACAACTAGGAAAAAGAATAAAAACATAATTTTCTATAATTTATTTTAAAAAATAATTAAAAATTCATTAATTATTGCTTGCTGACTGTTATTCTTCAATGGCTTTTACATAATTTAAATACGTTGACTCAAAAAAAGATTATAAATTAAAGTGAATGATAACATTAACTGTGATTGCATTAAGTGGCATACACTATAGTTACAATTTTATGTGAATCTAATTGCCACCAAATTTAAATCATGGTAAATTTTATTTGAAGCTTTAGTTATTCAGTAAATGCAAAGTTTTGTTGATTTAAATGGAACAAAAAAAAACCTTCATTTTATCATGAATTATGTAAAATATTTAAAATAGTATGTATTGTACTTAAAATTATGCTGTTAAATATATTAGAAAGGATTATTTATTGTAATTTAGAAAAGTAGGGGGGGGGGGAAGCCTGTTGATTATCAAAGAGCTAGGAGAAGGATTTTACAGGTCAAATTTTAACCACTACATTAATGATTTAATGTATGATTTTTAGAAAAAATGTATGCCTATGGTGGATTGTAAGGTGATATTTTCATTATACTATTCTTTTCCCCTCTTTATACTAATTTTATAAGATTTGATTTTGCTGATAAATAAATTGGACTGATTTTCTTGTATAACTAAGCAAGATGTATTTTTTTTTAATGAACCTTAACAATACTAAAAAACAACTGGATATGTAAAATTTATTTGCAAGAATTTATATTCAGTTAATTTCTTTTTAAAAGATCATGAAAGTTAACATAATATTTGATATTTCATCATTTATGATCTTATAAACTATAAAGTTTCAAGAGCACTGATTTTTAAATATGCAATATAAAATCATATTTTCATATCTTAAAAGGAAGTTATGATCAGAAAAATTTATTCAGTTTTAAAACATTTTAGCCAATTAGAATATGTTGATATGTTATAATGTACAGTAAACTTTTATGTTCAATTGTAATAATATTCATTGCATAGTTTGGGAATAGAAATAATAGGTTGTAAGTTAAATATTGGTGAAAAAGATGTTTTGGCTGTCTACTTTTTATTACATTTATTATGATTGATTGTTAGTGAGGAGGGGATTTGAAGTTGATTCCTGCTCTCCTTTTCTGAAAATTGTGATTAAAAAAAATCTGATATGTTGAAAATAGTATGGAATTGCCTTTTTTTATATTTTAATCTTTAAAGATTCCATTTGTTTTGAAGTATTTTAAATGCAGTTAACATTGATATCTCTGTAAGCCAATCCAAAAGCATTTCATGTATCAAGGAATTTGAATAACTTGTTAAAGAGAAAAATTGCTGTATTAAATTATTTACTCCAAAAATTTATTTCCTGTAATAATAATAATAATAATGAGCAATTTAGATTAAAGTTGCTATTAAATGTACTACTTTAGGTTAAAAAATGTAAATAAATAATTCTAAATTCAGTTAGATCATATAGAATTAAAGTAGCTAGTCATAACAGCTGGTTGCTGAAAGTAATTTTTAAGAGTTTGATCCACGTCTTTTCTTGGCTATCTAACCCATTCAGCAAAGTCAGAATTGATCCCGGTGCCCTGACAACAATGGTTAATTATCATGAAACTTTCTATTGCACATCTGAGGAAAATATAAATAAATTCTGCCCAGTAGTTTTTTTTAGTCTATAGAGAAATCTAAAATGCGTTTTAAATATCTAGATTATCCAAAACTGAGCGCATTGAGATGCTAGCATAATTAATAGCTAGCTAAAAATATAAGTTAAGAGCCCAGAAAATGATAGGGAATGTACAAAAAAGTTTTCTTAAGTTTATCAAAGTTTGCGAAATTTTATGAATACCACGTACGAGTTTGAAAGGGCTGATTGTTAATAACAATGTTAATAGTTCATTACTAGCATACAGATTTTTTGTATTCAAAAAATGTTTTTAGTAATCGAAACTCTTCTTATTTAATATTTTATTTCCTTATCCTGCATATACCAGTGTGCGAGGGATTAAGCTTGTTTGGGATAGGACCCTGTTTCTAAAGGGACCCTTGGGAGTGTTTCACATTTTAACTAGAAATATTTATATTTTTAAATACTTTCCTGCCCTTTTAATGACTATTTTTATCAATGAATAACAGCAACTAGCTGTTAGTCCATTATATTAGTAGTAAAAAGTTAGTTGTGTCGGTTAACTTTCATGAACATGTCGCAAAAAAAAAGTTTTACTCGTATTTTAAACCAGCCGCGGTTTCGCCTGCAATTATATGTTCTGTTTTCCTCTTCTATTCGCTGTGAGACCTGGAATATCGCTACAATAAAGAAATTCACCCGCTTGAGAAAAAAAGGGAGTGCACTTTTATTCTCTGTTCCTAAGTCCTTAAGAAAATTTAATTCCCTGAAAAATTCATTTAACTCAGACTGTGCGAAAAGTGTAGGGCCATCGCAAAGGGAATCTATACTTCTTCAAATTCATAAGTTTCAGTATCTGGAGGGCAGACGGAATTTCAGGAAAAGATGCTTGCTTTTTGTTTTTTAAACTGAAACCTTCAAGTACAAAAATAGCTATCAGCAGTATAATTTTCGGATTCTCCCCAAACTATTGGTAAACGTAATAGACTTCTTTTATAAAATATGAAATGTGCAATGGCAATAAAGTTGCCACAAATATAGCAAAAACAATTCGGTTAATTAATACATCTGGAAGTAATGCAAATCATTGTCGCTAATTAAAAAAAAAACTAGAAATAAAATGATTTAAACTCATAGTTCTGAATATAAACACGTATGTGCAACAAAGATATTGATTGAGGAGTGGAGTTATGATCAGTGAAAAGAGTTGTGAAGGGGGGGGGGGTAGACACGTGCAAGCAGGAAAGATGTCCGCTTTCAATTATTTTCCTCTTGCTTCAGTTTTGTGTTTAATAGGCAATTTACCGATTCGGAAGAATATTCTGGATCAAAATAGTTTTTCTCTTGTTTATTCTTTTAATTTATCACTTTATAATTTTAAGTCCATGGATATGCTTATCAAACTCAAATGAATAATACTTTTTTTTGTTCCGAAATATACTGAATTCGTAAAATATAGATTGCGATTTGTGATGAAACTACGTAATAGATTTTTTTTTCATTATTTTTCCATCTAAAAATCGTCATTTGCTTTACCGACAATTCTTGCATCGCAGACATATGTGATACTTCCACAATAAACATAGATCATGTTGACTGGTAAACTGTGTTTCGGCAGTGGCGAAATTGCTCTAGTTCTTGTGGCTGGGGGCTCTGCCAAAAATTTGTTTTGACGAAACTAGAGGGGAAGCGATCATCGATGACATCATATAAAGGATCGTAAACATTCATATGAAATAATTGACTTACAGTGGTTGAAATTAGTAAATTGTCATGTTTTTTGTGGCAATTTGTCTTGACAGATAATGATTATAATTTTATAAATTATTTATTAGAACCTAATTTCCTTCACCGTTAATTACTTTTGTTCCACATGAGACGTTTCATACTATTTTAACTATTAGAAGTTCAAAACATGAACTTCTGCAGTAATTTGTTGTTATTTTTATAAGATCATATATATACTATATATTTTTTTCAGTTTAGTTTTTTTAAAAAAATGAAAATATAAAAACCCAATTTAGTATTTATTTTTTAGATAATAAATATTTCCAAATTATGCTAGCATCTAAATGCGGTCAGTTTTGGATAATCTAGATATTTAAAACGCATTTTAGATTTCTCTATAGACTAAAAAAAACTACTGGGCAGAATTTATTTATATTTTCCTCAGATGTGTAATAGAAAGTTTCATGATAATTAACCATTGTTGTCAGGGCACCGGGATCAATCCTGACTTTGCTGAATGGGTTAGAAAAATTCGGCAAAATCCATTTACTGAGACTGCTCATTTTATAAGTAGATAATAAGCTTAGGTAATAAACAGGCATTCACTAGCCTTGCCAAAGGAGGAAAACATACAAAACTACGTGCCAGCTCAAAAAATTCATCATTAATATTGAACTTTGTATCTTAAAGGAATACTGGAGGAAATGACCCATCACATTCGAGAGCGTCAAATTTGATGTCGAAAATAAGCCGATTTCGAGCTTTCTAGTTTAAAACACTCGTTTAAAGCTGAACTTTAATGGGCGTTGAAACTAATTGCTTCGCATTCGTCCTTTAATGCATTCAATGCTATTCGGAAATATTTTCACATACATTAATGGGTAGTGAAATAGACAAAAAATGTACTTTAATTCGTACATTATTTGTTACAGATAATCTTAAGTTTTATCTACAATCTCTTTAAAAATATTTCAATAATAAAAGATTTGTAATGTGTTTCGGCGAAGCTTTGAACCACATTTTCATAAAAATACCAAATGGATCTTATTGGGAGATCCACCCATACTTCAGCATAGGAAAATAAGCACAAGATATTGGAATTCAGTATTTTTAAGGTATTCTTAAGAAATGTTTGAGAATTTTAAAGAATTAAGTTTATAGTTACTTTTATAAATTAGCATTGTAATGTAAATTTTAAAACATATCAAAGAAGAACTTTTGTTCGAAAATTTAAGATCTAGGTATTTCACTCATTAAAATTATAGTGTATTGTTATTCCATTATAACTAGCACATGAATGCTGTTCGTTCATTTCCTCCGATATTGCATATACGTAGCAGGAAAAAGACGGGGAATTTTTTTCGCCAGATTTCACTGGCAACTGTGTTAAACGAATGATTATTTTTTTATTCATTAAAAACTATTTTTCGCGCATTTATAGTTCGCTTCTCTGCGTCAAATCTAATTATTTTCCTATGCTGATGGAAAAAAGGCTGCTCATTCGGTTCCCACGATGAATGAGGCAAGGTCTCGGATGGCGTGCAGTATGCGAAACTTTTTTTCCCGCTTATAAAATTGTAGAGATTTCTTTTTTTTTTTTTTTTTTTTTTTTTGTCTTTCTCCATATTATTTCAGATGAAAATATTCATTTTTTAGTGGTTTATGCATTGAAAATTACATATTAATTAATCTATCTTTCAGATTAATTCTGATGTACTTCTGAATTAAATTTAAAAATGAATGAATTTTAATCTAATTTTCGTGGCCTTAAAAGTGTGGAAAGTTAAAATTTTCAAGCATGCGCTGTTTTATTTGCATTCTAACAAAAACGTTAAACTTTAGGAAGCTTCTTAATGTCCAGTACTAATTATGATAATTTTGAAGCCATATCTCTGTGTTAATTTTTTTTATTATTATTTTTAATGTGGCGAAATATTTATTGGAATCCTTTATCATTTGCTTTTATTTCTTTGATTTGGATATTGTGAAGTTAATTAGAAGGATTTTGAATTTGATGTCGATACTCTCAATTCAATACAAAAATTCAAAGATTATGTGTATTTCAAAATTTACACATTCAATAGTATCGACACCGGGCAAAGCCAATATATAATTTAGTATAAAATTTAAATATATCACTGATTTCTTTTTACTTGAAAATTTTGTTCTGAATAGGACATGCGCTTGTCTCAGTACGAATTAAAAAAAAAAAAACAAAAAAAAAACTAATTTTTCTATTTTCTTAAAAAAGATTTTTCGGAATATTAAAAAGTGGAAACGAAAGATTAAAAAAAAAAAATTGTTGTTCGTACTTTTTATACAAGGTTATTAATAATGGTTTTTCAAATGCTAGTAACAACTTATAGAAGGTTTTGATTTATTATGCAACTTTGAACTACTTCATAGATTTGACCTTCCTAAAGGATATGATTTCCAATCTGAGAAAGAATCCAATACAAACTATCTCAGAAAATTATCATAGGAACATATCAAGCTTCAAATGGAAACTTTCCGGATATTATTGTTTTCATTAAATGGATTCGAAACAGAGCACAAGATAGACTTATTGCGGATGTGTTCAGTAAAATAATCATAACACCATGCTTCTTGCATATATTGAATCTTCCTGACAACTCTTTGTGCGTCAGTGTCCAATAATAAGGCATCGATGAAAACATTTCCTTTTTAACAAAAAATAAAAAAACTGTTCTCGGAAATCCAAATTTCAAGCTTATATGCAGTCTTTGTTTTCATTGCAAGATACACAATTGTAATCAGGTAACCAATAAATAGTTCAGCAACTGGAGACACATTCCTTTTTAAGGTTTTCTTCTTAGGATCGCTTTTTAAAAAGTCCTTTCATCGTCAGAATAATCCATTTTTCAAAAACTGCCTTAAATTTCAAAGGGATTATATATTTTTAATCAAATTGAAATTTTTAAAAAAATTAATAAAAATTTAAGAAATTAAAATCGAACTCTTATTTCTTAACTAAAAAGTAAAATATACAGTGGCTCCCAAAAGTGTTCGTACACTAAAGAAATTTGCAGAAATTGTGTTCTATACTTCTTAATAAAACATTTTATTAGTTGGTTTTTTTAAATTAGCATCTTTAAATAGTTCATAATAAAACTGAACAAATATTTTTATAAAAAATCAAGTAGTATTGTTCTAAAAAATAAATAAATAAAAAATATCACAAAATTAGAACACAAAAGTCTTCGTACATCCAAACATTATTTATTTAAATTCATCATAAAAATATCTTTAGCGGCTTATTTTTCTTATAATTGAAAAATACACTAAAATCGTTTGATTTCAGTATTTAATATCACAATTATTTATTCTATTTACTTTATTCTTAGATATGACGCGCATTTGTAAAGAAACGAGTTTAGACGTACGAAAATTAATTATATTTGATTTTAAAGCTGGAAAATCAATTAGTGGCATTGCAACTATAACTAATCTACCTCATTCAACGGTTGAAAGCATAATAAAATGTTACAGAGAGGGAAAAAGGATTGCAAACAAGCCTCGTAATGGTCGCCCTCAAATTCTGTCAGCTAGAAGTCAAAGAAATATTGTGAATAAATTTCTAAAAAATCCACGTCTGAGTGCAATAAAATTTACTTCACAATATAATGAATCAAATGGAACTTCTATTTCCTGTGAAACTATTCGTAGAATTCTTCGGAATGCTGGTATACATGGCCGCTCTGCACGAAGAAAATTCTTTGTAAGTCAGAACAGAATTGCTAGGCTTAATTTTGCCAAATCTATGATAAATCAGCCAGAGAGCTATTGGAATCGTGTCTTATTTGCAAAGGAAAATAAGTTTAACATCTTTGGGTCGGATGGGAGAATCATTGTATGGAGAAAAAAACCTGAAGAACTTAATCCCAAGAATTTAGTTGAAACAGTAAAACATGGCGGTGGAGGTGTCATGGTTTGGGGGTGTATGTCAGCGGCTGGAGTAGGCAATTTAGTATTCATTGATGGTATAATGGATCATAGAGTTTATATAAATATTCTCAATAATAATTTAAAAGTGTCAGCACAAAAATTGGACATTACAACGATCCTAAGCACACGGCCATGAATGTTCGTCTTTTTTGCCTCTATCATTGCCCTCAAACCCTTAAAACAGCTCAATCACAGGATTTAAACCCTATAGAACATATTTGGAAAGAATTAGAGGTGCGAATAAGAAGTCACGACATTAAATCGAAAATTCAACTAAAAGCAGTAATGATCGAAGATTGGAACAAGATCGGTGCAGAAGTAACCGACCGTTTAGTTAAATCTATGCCCAAACGTTTAAAAGCTGTTATAAAGAATAAAGGATATCCTACTAAATACTAAATATTTATAAAAATTTAGAAAATTTCATATTTAGTGATGTTTTTTTATAGTGTACGATCACTTTTGTGTCCTATTTTTGTGCAATTTTATTTACTGTCATTTTTTAAAAAATAATTTGCATCGTAATTAAAATTTATTCTTCACTGCTTTATTAAGAACTGTAAAAATATGCTATGAAAAAATTTTCATGTAAAAATAAGAATATATAAGGGTAAATAATGAGGTTTTTAATTGATTCTTGTTGGTGTACGAACACTTTTGTGAGCCACTGCAATTTTATTTGTAAACTAATAAGTAGAATATAATGGAAATTTCAAAAATGCATTACTTCTTATTGGTAAATGTTTCTTCACGTTTATTTATTACGAAATCTTTTCAACAGTATTTTTGTTTCTCTTAGAATATTTAAGGTTAGGGAAGATATGACTAAAAAGATGATTGAAACGCGAAAGAAAAAAAAAAAGAATTCTCTGGAAACAATATTATTTTGTTATATTTAAACAGACTTTTTTTTTTCGCTTTTTATAACAGAATTTGCTTGCAAACGACTTCTGAGTTCCAACGAATAAAAAATTCTGCTGTTGAGAGTGGCAACACCGGAAGCGAGAAATAATTTGAATGACAGAATAATAACAAAAAGAATATAGTTTAATAGCATGCAGTTCTAGGAATCTGTAAAAAACTATAATTAATTGATTATCTATTGACATTAAAATAAAATGCATTTTTGTCCCTTGTGCTCTCCTTCAGACGACAAACAAGTGAGAATCGAGGTATGTGAAAGTTTTTTTATTTTTATCTTGAAAAATCTTATTAAATTGGCAAGATGAAACTTTAGATATGATGTTTTAATTTAAAAAGTAAAAGTTATAATCTTTATGTTTTTAATTAATTCTTCTCTTTCTAATCCTTCTCAAGGCAGTGAAAAAAACACATCCAAATTTTAGAGAGGCGTTTTTCATATTTAAATAAATATGTAGACTATATACAGTATGTGATCAAAAGTATCAAGGCACTTTTGGACTGGTGCATGTTTAGCCATTTTTCTAGAAATCTGTCTTTGAACTTCGAATACAATATTTTTATGAATGTTTGGTCACGAGAGCATTTAGAGGATCGAAAAGAAATTGATTAAGAAAATAGTTTATAGCTGCTTTTGGTTTTGATTTGAAAATGATTTTGACTAAACGACTGATTTATAGTTTGAAATTTTCGACAATGTTTCATTAACAATTCGCAATATTTGTATGCACTTTCATAAAAACAGCACCCATATAGAAGATATTTTTTTAAAATCTCTCGTTTTTTCTATAAAATTTTTGTTTATAAAATGACAGTCTTCAACTAAATTATACAAAACTTAAAGATTGTATAATAATAAGTTTTTTAAATAATTCACATTAGATTTTAAAAATTTAATGATAATTGTATGAATATTCTAGGTAAAAGGAGCATTTATTTGTAAAATATTTTTTAAAGCGCATGCGCAGAAATATGGCCCCTTTCTTTTTCAGAATTTTAAAGCTAGATGTCAATCTATATAAAAATTTCAGCTGAATATCATTAAATTTTAGAAAGTTATCTGTATGCAGGGAATTGAATTTCAGTTGCGCTCCCAAAGAAACTAAAAGAAGAAAGCTTTTTTATAAACTGTAAACTTCAATACTTGGATATAGTACTAAATTCTATAAAATGTTAGAAATATATTAAATAAACTTTCATACTTTAAATTAAATTTGCAACATAAATTATATATACTTAATAAATATAATGATGGCCTCCACTATGAGGAAAGATTTCACATATGTTTATTGTGATTGAGTTCCGCACTCTGAACAGATTATTCCTTTACATCAGTACTGACAGACTTGCTCCTAAACAAAGCAAAGCTGGTTTGCTAATATGGAAGCCTTTTTTTTTTCGTGGTGTAAAGGTCATAATTGTTGCAAAAAAATGCCGCATTTCATGTTAATAATACACACATCCGTTTAAATAATGCATAAAAGGTGTCCAAAGGCTTTTCATTGTATTGTAAATCAAGTTATATAAAAGTAGAAACATAATGTTTGTGCAAATAACAATGAATATTATGACAACAGTTTTGTTATTATGATGCCTAATTTACGTTAGGTCTTTAATTTATTAGCGAGTTATTAATATATTTCTAACTTTTTATAGTTTAAAATTTAAAAAATATCAATTTGTGAAAAATCTTTCTCATTGGCTTCTTTTTGAAAGAAACTGAAATTCAGTTCAATAAAATGCCGATATCTTTCTAAATCTTATATAAATTACCAGATATATCTAGCTTCGAAATTATGAAAAGAAAAAGGTGACTAATATTTCGCGCTTACGCAATTAAAATTCATTTATACAAATACCTCTTGAATATTTATAGAATTCTTTAAATTTTTTTAACGAATATGTAATATTTTAATAATTTTTGTCACATAATCTGTAAATTTTGTATAATTTAGTTGAAAATTCTAATTTTATAAACAAAAAGTGATTTCTTTTTTTAAAAAAAACTTTATATATTCTGAATGTGAGCGCTGATTTTTCGAAAATGCGCACAACTAATGAGGCATTATTGAAAATTTCAAATAATTATCAATTCTCTAAGAAATGAAAGGAGGCATTTTTTTTTCCTTCTTCAATTTCTAGTCGGGTTTCTAAAAGGCGTTATGACTGAATTTTCAAGTTAAAATATTAGCTCGAATATATTTTTTTACCTGATTGAAATTCAAAGAAGTTCATTCAGCTTTTCTAGAGAAATTTGGAGAACTACGTAAATTTGGAAGTATCCAGATATTTTTTATCACATTATACGTATGAATTTATTATTTTTACTCTCTTTACTTGTTTTGCAACATAAAACGTACAAGAATTCAATTCATTCCAACCAGAATTTGCGATTACGCTGACTGGGGTCGCTGGACTGAGGGGTGTCGCAGGCAGATCGATTAAAGAAATATTTGTAGCATGATTACCAAATTTTTTGATGTTATCATATTTGCTATATCATCGAAATACAATATCCATTAAAAAAATTCAGAACTGTAGTATATGACAAAATAAGTGAAAAATAGATTGCAAAATTACCACTTTACAAACATAAAATGTAAAGAAAAATGATTTTTTTATGAAATTTTAATTAATTTTTATAACTTTTTTCAATAATTTATGCATTTTGAAATATGGAAAGTAATCTTTCTGTAGATATTAAACATTGCAATATGGGGTTTTGTGTGATTTCATATCATATCTTTAACTTTGGTTCAAATTGTAAACCGAATCAGTCTTTTAACAAATTCAATTAGGATATCACAGATAGAATAACACAGACGATGAAACTTTAAATTAAAACAGCGTTTAAATATTTTTTGTCTAGATAAATTTTAAAACATATTCATTTATAAACATTTTCTGATTGTACATAATTACTTTTTAACTATTCTCTAATATTGGGTGATGTTATAGCAATTGCATTTTTTTTTCAAATAATACATCTTTTCTATTTTTATGCATTTTTATTTGGAATTAAGCTACATTTCAAATTGGACATCAATGAAATGCAATACAAGAAGTTTAAATCAATATTTGAGAAATGACTGCGGAACTGCATTCATTTATAGTTCTGTCAACATCAGATATGAGGTAGATAAATTCTGTTTGATATATATCTGAGAATGATCTATTTTTTTTTTAAATTCTAAATGTAGCTGAATTTCACTTTTGCTTTTGGAATTAATTATTTCAAAAAACAAATTCCTTCAAAATTCACATTTTCTTAAATGATTTGATACATCGTAGTCATTTGTTTGAATCTTCGAATTTATCCGTCGTCTTCCTCAAAAAATGAGCTGTTTTATTGAGAAATTTTAATTGAAAGTTATTTCATCGGATCGCTTTAACTTCATATCATTAGTTAATATAAGGTACAATAATAATGAGTACAATAAATAACTTTCAAATTTTAAAACTGATCATATGGTTGAACCGCCTGTTCGCTGAAAGTAACTAGTAATAAATAAATAAATAAAACAATATGCATTTTCACAAAATTACTGAAGTAAACATTAACTTGAAATAAATGTGCTGAATTGAAAATTAAATTATAGTTCATTGAAAGGGGAGCGTGGTCTGTCTAAAGTTACAAAACGTCTAACTCCATAACCCTTGTATGTTTCATTTTTTTTATGAAGGGAAGAGGAAATGGAACTTGTATTTTGTTCTACCTTGCTTGTTTTAATTAATTCAATTTTTTGTGCGGTTAATATATAGTGGATGTAAGTTTAAATGTGTTCAAACTGTTTTTAAACAGAAGTTCCAAGCGGAAATAATCTTGAAACTTTTTCGCATTGCTCTCTAATAAATGTGCTTTCTCCCCTGTCCCAGTTGCAAACTCTGAGTAAGACCATGAACGCCATAAATTATTGAGTTTTCATGTTCATAGATAGATAGAAATGCAGGCATTATTCCAAAAATTCAGGACGGTTTTGGCCTAGAAGATTCATTAGAATCTCGAATTCGAATTTTTTTTTAATGATTACTATGTTTTCTCTATATGCTTCTTATACGAGAAAGTAAAAAACAAAAAACAATTATCAATATTTTTTTATACTTTCCTTCTTTGTTTATTTATTTATTTAGCTTATTTATTTTATTTTCATAAACATGAAAATTACAAGTTCATTTGCATCATATTTTTAAGTTAACCTGATAGGTGTATTTTGTAAAATAAACATCAGCGTTCTTCCTCTTATTTAACGGAACTAATTCAAGTTACATTGCAGTCATTTGACAGATGTATCAACTAATATCTAGTTACACATTCTTTTACCCAAATCTGTCATTTAAGGCCTCCATCAGGATGAGCATTTAAGCTGCCACTTGATGTGAATAAGAGATTACATTATTAAATACATATTTAAAAAAATAGCTTGACAGTTTTGGTATCTGATGAAATAAGCAAATGGCATGTTTACTCTGCAATTAAATGTGACGCAATTTTTTCGAGTTTTTTTACCTAATTATTATCAGCAGTGCACATTTAACTTCTATAAAAAAAGAAGAGAAAAGCTACGAAAATTAGTTCGAAATATTATAGCTCATTAATGCTAATTTTGTTGCATCAGCCGTTGTATTTTATGATTAACAATTTTTATATTGCTTGATTTACAAAAAAAAAAAAAAAAAAAAAAAAAAAACCCTTAACCTGAAAAGTATTATCATGTTAATAAAAGTGAAAGATGAAATTTTACTTTGAAGCTAATGTCCAAAGAAAGTAATACTTTTTAATCACAATGTTAGCAGTAATAAAGATATTTGAGAAAAATTGGATAAAAAAATGATATCAGTTAGAATTTTGATTAAAAAAATAAAAAGCTTTATTACAAACTGTGTACAACAATTTTGAAAAATTAATAGAATTTTTTTAAAAAAATATTTCGAAATAAAACTGATATCTCTGAAAAGCTAATTTTCTTAATTTTAAATTGTTAGTCTGCTGTTCCTAAAGACATTAAATTACATTCTTGGAAAAATGCTCTCTTACTAAACACCTCTTATCCAAGGTACTACTGCGAACCAAATCTGGTAGCTTTGAATCCAGTGACTTGCACTGCAGAGTATGCATTCTATGCTTTAAGCTCATAATTTTGGATCACACAATTCATTTAAAAAAAATTAAATTAAAAAAAACTTCCTTTTCTTTATTGTTATGAATAAGAGGTTACTTATGATTTTATTCATAAAGGTCAAGGTCTCTAACAAATGCCATTTGAAGACCCGAAAAAGACACCATATTTCAATAATTTCCAGTTAATTGGCATTCCAATGAATTCCAAAAGTACCTTACGTGGATGAGATCTTGGGTTCTATGAACGAAATCTTCAAGCGAATAATAGCATGAAAACACACCCAATATGGTCAAATGGTAGCCAGCCTGCGTTTGATTGATGTTACCTCTCGGATCGAGCCAAGAAAGGCGCAATTGTCTTCTGAACAGGTTATTTACGTGGAATTCGGTCACCCTCTCAACCCTGACCGTATCTAGCCCTCGCTCTGCGCCCAATGAACATTCCATTTAGAATGCAAACGATTTATTTAGAAACTTTTTTCTTTAATTTTTATTTTATCCTTGCTATCTACAGAAAATGGGGGGGGGGGGGATCGTTTTTTGAAAAAAAATGTCGTAATAACATACGCATAAATAATATAATGAATGCGAATTCAGCCACTTAATAATTAAAGAAATTTTAAGATGAAAGCAATAGTAATCTTTTGTGAGACATTTTTTTTGTAAATATCTTTAAAAATTATCTGAACAAGTAATAAAGTTTAATTACATGTCTTTTCAATTCAAGTACGGGAAATGCATTGCAAAATTAGTTCCCTGGATCCTTCTTTCTTACACACAAGTTCTTACGCACAAAGTTGAATATTAACTTCAGATGTTCGATAGTAGTTAGTTGGATATTAACTTAGATTTAACATGCATTTTATATTTCTGGATGTGATATGTTTCTAAAATATAGTAAATATGCTTAATACCATGAATATACTTTGTGTAACATTTCCACCTCTATTGCTCTACATTTAATCGGCTACAACACAGGAAATAATGTTGATTTGTGTCAACAAATTCAAAATAAATCGATGATAATGTGCGATTTAAATAATAAGCAGTTTCTTGTTATAATTTAGAATTAAATATTGATTTATTCATTTCTAATTGATTGTATATTAGTATTCGTATATGAAGAGTGTTTGGTTTGGTTTTAACGTCCCGTTTTAAAGCATCGCTAGGGCTATTTTGGAATGGACCTCGTTATTTTGAACCGCTGTCAGATGACGAGAATGACACCTGAGCGGGCATCCCCCACTCCAAACTTCCACACCACGCAGCGGGAGGACGTTTGGCCTCGACGGATTTAGCGTTTCCAGACCCGCTTACACGACTGTTCTTCGGTGGAATATCGGGTCTCGAATCTGAAGCCCTCTGGTTCCGAAGCCGAGACCTTACCATCAGAACGCCGCGACCTCTATACAAAGAGGGAAAATTGTTAAAAGGGGGAAGATTATTAACCATGTTAATGTCTATTTTTAGGATTATTAAAATGATTAATCCTAAACAGTAAGATTTTCTCCCTCCTTTCTTTTCGCTTCTCACTTCTGCTTACATTCATAATTTGCGTAAGAAATTAGGAAAGCAAAGAGAAATTACTGCATTTTTGATTTGCATTACTGCATTTTTGAAAGTACTGCATTTTTGGAATTATGTTTATCTATAAAAGTATTTCCAAACTATATAATATATGTATGTTTGTGTATGTGTGTGTTGAAATTTTATAAAACTTCTCTTTATTCCACCCTGGGAGGCACAAGAAACAACCCAAGAGTTACGTCAGTCTATAACGCGATACAAGAGTGAACTATTTTTCCCAGTGGTTTTATACTATGAGATTTTGATACGGATTCCTTTACACGTGTCGATTTAGGAAAGGGAATTATAGGTATCTTTTAAAAGAATTCGCTTAGCTTGACAGATTTTTATTCCTTCACTCGGATCGTGAGAGCCGCTGATTAAAGCATTTTTACAAAGCTCGTGCAGCATTAATTAAATAAAAAATGTGGAATTGGATCAGGAAATAAAAGACCATTTTAGAATTTAGTTAATATGGGTTAAATAAAGATAAAAATTAAGAAATTAATTAGGATTTAATTTAGATTAAGAGATATTATTTTATGTATAATATTAATAAACATAAGAAGACTAATGGAATTTGGTGCAGTCCGTCAAAATAGTATCGGATTCTTCTTATTTTTCATTATCTATAAATGCCAAATTCAAGGAAAATGTGTCATTAAATCTGGGAATTTATTTTCTTTACAAATATACAAACTGCAATCACATAAAGACTAATCCACAAATTTATACTTGCATAATTTTCAAATTTTCCAATTTCAAGCTCCAATTTTTCTTTGTTGTATGATTTTGAATAACGAAGTATTTCTAGATGCAAAATGTTACACAAAACGTTTCAAAATAGCCGGAGATATGTAAGAAAAAAGAATAATAAAATGTAGTATAATTTCAATAAATGCAAACATAGCAAATAGTCTGTACGGTAACTTTTCTCTACAAAATAATAATATTTTTTGTTTTTAATTTACTAATTAGAACTTGAAATATGGCGAAATAAGAATTCGAAATATGCGCCTTCATTAGCATATTTAATTACAAAGTAAATAAATAATAGTTAAATAATATTCTCAAGTCATGTCATTTAAGGTATCCGACTAGGTTGTAAAAATGCTTTTTCCCCCATTTTTTTTTTTAAAGATCTGAAAATAAAGTCCAAACGTAGATTCTAAAGTAGACTTTGTTTTTAATATATGTAAGATAGAACTATATAGTAGTACTTTTAGTAGATACAGTAGTTTCAATAACACACAATAAATAAAAATGAAATAGGAAACAGTGGAATTTTTAACCGAAAATGAGTAATTTATTTTATTTTTATCGTAAAATTCTCCAAAATAATATATGATATGTTTATACTAACTTTCTACCTACTCAGCGTAATTTGCTCATTGTTGGCGTTTCTGTTAAAAAAGAGTGAAAACTACAATTGTTTGCAGCACATTTGGATGAATTAATTGACAAATATTTCTGAAGAATGAATATTTCACGGAAAACATAATATCTCAAAATCAATTCAATAAAATTTCACGAAATTCGGTATGCATGTATCCAAAACCTTTGTGGTGTGACAGACCCCGAATTTTAAGATAGCTTCCTTTAGACGTTTTCATTTAAGTTCAAAATATAGACAAAGTTTGAAAAACAAATTAACGGCAATTTCAAATACCCATAAAATTTTATTTATTAAAATAATTTTTACCTTGTGATCTGTTACATTTTATATAGTTTGAGCTACATATAGGTGAAATAAAAATTAAATATTTTCATTATTTTTTTAACTTACTCTGTTTTCCTTGACATTAAAAATTTTTCTAAATTTTCATTAAATAAGCAGTTATTTTCACAAACTAAAGGCAATGAGTGTATTTTTTCTTCCAATAGTGACCTTTCAAGTATGTTTTAGCTATCTGGTACAATAAGAAATGTTTATGTATCATTTTTTTTAAAATTCTTCTCCGAACCTAGTTGATATCTTAAAGTAATTACAAATTCTATATCAATTTAGCAACAAATACAGATAAAACTTGCTTTCGTATAAAAAAAAATCGGAGCAGCTGAAAAATAAGACAGATGCCTGATGTGGCTTAACAAATGTAAATGGTGTCAGAGGTAAAGCATCGTATTTTTGCCTTTTTATTCACTCAGTTTAAAAAAAAGTGATGTACTAATGTATGATCTCGACATCTCTTCCGAAGAGCTGCACCTTTCTCTTGCCCTTCTGATCACTACTCCATCAGATGCTTATTACCTGAAACATTCCTTTATAATTGAAACATAAATAGTTGTTGATTTCCTTGCCCAAATGTCCATCAAATGATACTTTCAATCATTTAAAAATTTTTTTATCCCTTTTTACCAGAAAGGGTACTGAATTCTAATAATTTATTTGCCGAAATATTATTAAACCTTTGTTCCATTTGTTAAAAAAATGGCATTTTGTCAAAAATTAATGACACTACATCATCCAAAAACAAGGAGTTGCTTTTTATTCATTAAAGTTTTATTCATTCATACATTTAACACTAAATAAATTCATAGTATAGAATTTTGCTTCTGTGCTTTTTCATTTATTAAAGATCTCGCAAAGCATATCTACAGCTGATTGGCTGCACTTAAAATATAAGCGTGATTATCGGGTTTTCTCCCTCACTTTCATATTTCAAAAAGAAAAAAAGTACTGAATCTCCATAATTATGTCCTATACAAAAAATGTTAACTTTTAGAACAATAGTTTCGTTTTTAGAACAACTTTAAAAGAGGGCCGTTTTATTGTGGTATATTTATATCCTTTTATTATAGACACCCTGTATATATAATCTAAAGGAAAATTGAAAGAACAAGTTTTGTTTTTCGTTCCATTTTAGCAATTTTTTTTCTTTTTGCTAGAGAATCCTTTTGTGAAGCTGAGATACCTTTTAAAGAAAGTGAATATCATGCTGTTCTGAAAGAAAGAGTTAGAGGGAAAGTTCCCGATGGTTTTTTTAAAAGAATAAGCAAACAAAAAAAATGATATGGAGGAGCCATTTAAAAAGAAATTTAAAATGTTAAAGGACTCATGAGGCGATGCTTCTACGAGTGCCTTTTTTAAAAACATTTTTTGCACGTTATTATATTGAGTAAATATAAATAACATTGTTACAAACATATTTCTATCAAAATATCCAAAGTCGGTATCATTTCTGTTCTGTTATGAGTTGATTCTTGCGAATTTTTCTGTTACTTTATTATAAAAATAACAATCGAATGCTCTATTATTAAAATTTTGTTTTCTGCAACAACAACAGTAAGTGGTCTCTCTGAATCTTTCTCGCATCTCTCTAACAATTATATTAATTCTCCCTCCTCCTTCACCGACATAAAATTGTGGACTTTAGGCAATACAGGGAAGGCCACGAGTGCTCATCATTTTATTTTGCCGAGTTATTTGCAAAAGAAAACCAAATATGCCCTTTGAATAGCATTTTTTCTACTGATTGAAATTAAAATGTGGCAGTTGCAAGATTATATTCCATATTTCATGTATTTAAATCATTCATTCATCCGAATCATTCGTTTAATCAATCATCGTTTACATTCAAGAGAACATACAGACCAATTTTCAACTTTTCGGCGGATTTCATTCAAAATTTGATAAATATCTACTTTTTAGACGCTAAGACTGTGCACCAAATTCCTTTCATTTTAATGACTGCATTTTACATGCATTTGGTAGTACAGATGGACCGATGGTCAAGCCCTTGTGGGATTTGGTTCAAACTTTTATACGTATCTACGTTTTAGATTAGGATCTGCATACCACATTTTATCCATCTAGTTTCATAAATATCGTTTTCGCTAGTACTCTGATAGCCAAACAAAGAGACTTCCAGGGATTTGATTTCATTGAAATTTTGTAGAAATATATAAATTTGGTCCAAAGACAAAATATTCATTTTTTCCCCGTCTAGCTGAAAACGTTCTTGAGCTATCGTGCTCCGAGATAGAAAAAGAGAAATCCTTGTATTCTGAAATGTAGAGACTCGTCAGAATCTTCAGATCAATTTTTTTTTAACAGTTACAATGATTTCTTTTTATATTTTTCGTATATTCTAAAAAATAAAAATAAAGTTGTGTATGAATGTAATCTTTATTCAAGAATCGTTAAAAAGAAATCGATATTTTTGCAACTAAAGCATTTAGGATTTCATTATAAAAGAAACAGGTTCATAGAAATAAATATTTATGCAAAAAATTCAAAAGAAAGTCGAAAAAAAAAACAAATAGTTTTTTTAAAGTTGGAAAAAATAAAAAACACCAAGATTTTTTAAGACGATTCTTTTATTATTATTATTATTTCTAATAAAGAAGAACACCAACAAGTCATAAAAAATGACTTTAGTAACAAGATCTTATAAATTCATTTTGTTAAAAGCCTAATTATCAATAAATTGAGTAAAAAAATGATGTCACCGGGCAATAAAACTAAAGTAATTTATGACCGTTCAAAAACGCCGTGACAGCTAATTTAACTATAAATTTTCTTTATGCACTTAGAATTGTCTTATATTTGTGCGAAGACAAATGAACCAAAAATTGACTCGCAGTTTATCATAATCTATTAATTGATATTCTTTAAGGTTTATTCCGTCCTTCCCTCTCTGAATCCAAACCCAACTCATTTCCATACACCATTTTTCAATAAGGACTTCGACATTATAAGAACCCAAATTTGCTCGAACTTGATACGTTAACTATTTTAGAGCGTTTGTTTAGCAATAGATTGCAATCTGCATTCAGTCATTTACTGAAAAACAGAATGATGAAAAATTATTTTTCTAAACTTGAGTGACTAAATGAAAGACAATAATTCTTAACATTTTTGAAAAATTCACTTTAAAATAATAACGTTCGATTTCAAACATAATATAAAATAATAATATTTTAAAAAAATTTTGAATATCTAAAAGAACGCGCATCGTAATAAAAAAAAAATCTGAAAGCATGTTTGGTTAAATAGACAAATAAGGCGACGGTTTTACATTCCCCGCTTTCATTCCATAAACAAACAATTTACTTCATAAAGTGTTCATTCCTTCCTCACTCGGCTCCAAATCTCGACATTCTGTCGCTTTTAAACTGTTAACTCTTCAGAGCGCAACTTAATTAAGAGGAATTGACTAACAATCCGTGAGTCACCTTATTTCCATTCATGAACATAGGGGATCATCACCACTTTACAATGCGTCACCTCCACCTTCCGTCACGTGACCCACTGGCCTGGCGAGCCAGCGGTCGGGCGGTGTCCATTCCCAGAAAGTGGAAAGTTACCCAGAATTGGCTGTTTATCGCTCACGGATATCCGCTTAGAATTCATTGCGAAAGCTTGATTCCTTTTCGGAGAAAGCAAGGAGAGAAAAGCGGAGCATTGAAAGTTGATCGAACTACGCATGCTCAGAAGTTAATGTTTCAACTTTTCTTTTGTTAGGAATACAACTAAAATGCCTGTAAAATAACTAAAACATCGCTAATAAAATTACAAACACTGCGTGAGACATAAATATAGAAATGATATAGAAATTTTAAATGAAAGAATATGAAAAAGCATCTCTGAGAGTATTACGAAAAACGTATAAGCAACCTTTAACTTTCCTGTTGTAGTTGAAACCGATTGTCGCTTCTCTGCGCAGGCGTATCGCGATATGTGAAGAGTTTTCCTTTCATCATACGGATAAGTAAAGAATGCGGATGCTCGTGTGATTCATAGAGCGACGATGCGATTCAACTTATTGTTATTTTACAATTTGAACAAAAATGTGAGTTCGATAGTGAGGATGTATTTGAATTTAAATTATAAAAATGTGTTTGAGACCATGTATAACGGATGGGGAGGGGGAGGAATAAGATGTTTTAAGATTTCGTTTTTCGTCATAAAATCGGGACTAATAAAAATTATTCAGAGCATCTAAAAGTCACGTAAATTCCATTTATTGATGGAATTTTTTTTTTTAATGTTGCAGTACAGTTTGTTTGAAAAGAGCATTCTAGTATTTGATAAGCGAAATAACTCTAATAATAACTTTTAAAGTTTATTCATAGACAATGAAAGAATTTAAATTAACTCATAAAAAATTAGTAACTAGAAGAAAATACTGACACATCAAACAAGATTTCGTCATTTTGTTGCTGTTGAAATTTTTAACATAATCAAGCATTTCGACTTTTATCTAATAAATTAAGTAAGTTAAGTAAATATTCTCTGAAAATTCTTTTTACATCTTGCAAAATTTAAATTTGCTATATTGTTCTACAATTCTATTCTGTCAACAAATCCTGTCACTGTGTTCAAAGACCTATGCATATCGTTCCTTTAAAAAAGGTAATATTGAGAAAAATCAAAAGAAGTAATTTCTTTTACAGTCTCAGCGATCAACCTATCAGTGTGAAAGATATTGTAATAGTTTCACTAAATTCTTCACATAAATGAATTTGATGGAATATTGATTTCCATCTAATAATAAATTTCTGAGTGGTAAACGAAAATTCCTTTCCCGATAGTTTGAAATTTATTTAAAATTTCTTAATATTTTTTATCTCATATGACGTCAATGGAGGGGGACACCTCATCTATGGGGACTAGAAGCTTCCGACATAATGATTGATTATCATCGCCTTAAAAGGTGCAGAAATGGTGTGGGGTTGTGGAATCCTCATATCAATGATGAGACACGCCTCTTAAGGGCAGGGCTGTGCCTTGATCGGTGAAGACCTTTACAACTCAACCATAGTTTCCACAAATGTTGTCACGGCGTTACGATGATTCAGAATTTTGGTGTGCCTCCGGAAGGATTGGAATAGTCGATGCTGATTGTGGTTATCTCATATGGCTATGCTTATCTTATTTTTCTTCCAGATGTATTAAATTTCGCTATCAGTAGGTTGCATATCGCAAGCTCTGTTAATAAGAAATAAATAATTATGTATGTAGAAATACTGAATGTTACATTTAAAGGTCATGAAAAAAAAAGTGAAAAACTAAAGTGTTACCATAAATAGAAAATTTTGATGTTAAAGACCCTACTTTTTTTTTTTTTTTTTTTTTTTTTGCCTTTCATTGTTAAGTTCATTTTCTTTTTCCATATATATTATTATAATCGAAAATTGTGTCATATACTGTTCGCATCAACTTTTCCGATAGGGGGAAAAAAAACGTATACTTTTTAAGTTTTTAATTAAAAATTTTCTGCTACAGGAAAACAGTTGTGAGATTAAAAAATAGAAATACGACAAATTTATTTAAAATAAACTTTGAGATTTGTCTTTCGAAATTTTTTTTAAATGACTCAGATTATTAGTAGAAAAATTTACAGATTTATCGTAATCACTATTAAGTAAATTCCCATCTGTCTAATATTTACTTGCAAGCATTGAAAGAAATTGTATTCATTTTTCAAAATCTGATTCAAATTTCATTTCTTGTGAGAATTTCTTTGCATTAGTATATTTAAATTAAAACAAAAAAGAATTATATTTAAGAATTTCTCAGTTTTTATGTCATTTTTTAAAAACAAATGATTACTTTTCATTATATTTATTGAGGTCAATATTCAAAGATTTTCTTGAACATTCGTTTCATAAATTGCAAGAAATGCGTCATTTTTTATTCTGAGATTCTTCCACTCAGACCTTCTTTCATAGTATGAAAAGGAAAACGCACGTTGGTTATTTTAACACAAGCATTTGCAAATTTGAAATTCTGTTCATTGTCATGTTTACACATCGCGATTCTTAGTCATCTGCTAACATGTCTGTGATACGCCTTTTTTTTTATTATTATTATTTCGTCTGTTTTAGAGGATGTTATGAAAACAATAAAAACAACAGAAATAATAATAATAATAAATCTATTTCTTCAGTCATTCTGCTGATTGAAAACCGATGTTTCCGACCGAAAATATTTGTTATGCTAAAAATTCATTCAGCTTCCCGCTTAACTAGCATATAGGAAGACATATTGCAACATAAAAGTAAAAAGGTTAAATATTAATTAATACTGGTGTCACTTTAAATTGGCATAAGTAAAGTAAAACTAATGATCAAAATTTGATACTGTTCGTTTCAGTATCCTGAGACGACCACTTTTCGACGATTCTATCTCATTAAGGGATGAGACGCTGAAGGATGTGCGCATTTCTGGAATTTACTTTATTGTTAAATATAAACATCTCTTCTTTCATCTTTCCTCTCATCCTTATTTTATCAAATTAAACCCATCCCAACGCATGCGCAGAAGGACGGAGAGTTTTAGAATACTTTGGCAAACAATTACAAAATGGAAGTAGTTCAGGTTCGTACCAAATGCACCACGCCAATTTCATTTTTGAATCCACTGTGCATCTTACGGATAAAAGTATAGGAGAGCAGGCCCTTAAATGTCAGATCAAAAGACTGTTATTTTTGTCATTCTGTTAGTGACATCAAGGGAAAATATTTCATCAGGAAATGTGCAATAAAAAGGTTAACAATTTAAGAAAAGTATTTAGTTCTATAATATTTTTACTTCAGACTCTTCAGAACATATTGCCTGATCTAAATTTGGTGAAAATCCCTTGAATAGAATTTGATACAATCTTAAGTTCAACATTCCACTCGCAACAGTTTATTTTGAAGTATACTTTTAAAAATAAGTAATACTAAAACTAATAATTCGTGATTTAACTATTGAAATAGCTTTAAAGCTATGTAATCCAAAAATCTTAACCTTTAACTCTATACCCGTTAAGAAATTTTACACTCATGTAAAGTTTATGTTTTCTTGTCTATATGCTAAATCAGATTTACAAAAACAGAAAAGTTTGTTTTTCAGTATGCCTTTGTTCCCTGCTTAGATTAACAAAATAACCCAATTCCTGAAAAATTGAAACAAGTGTCATTTAAATCATAATTATTTCATTGAATCATAAATATTTTCGGGGAAGCTGAGAAAGAATAGTCAAGTGGCAGTTTTGAAAAATCATCTATCAATTAGAAATATAATAATAGCAATAATGTTCATCAAAAGATTCTTTGCAAGAAAAAATAAGTTTTTGTAACTTTTGATATGATAATTAGTTAATTAATTTTTTATTGGAAATGAACTGATCACATATTAAAAATATTCGAAGATCATTTAATTTCTAATCTAATTATAAAGATGACACCTTAACAAAACTTAATTTCACTGCTTATTCAGTTTATTCATTGTTTGTTTTAAATTATTTTATCACATTTTCATTTACTGAATAAAAATTTGAGCAATTGCATTGTTAGTACAATATTTAACTGTGCTATGTAAAACAATTTTTTTTCAATTAATTTTTGAAATGTCATCATCATATTTTATAAATCAAAGATTTCACAAAACTTCTGCATCCGTAAAATAATCCACATCTTATATATTCTTCATGAAAATTATTTGCTTCGAATGCAGATAAATTGGAGGGCCGTGTGGCAGGTTGGTAAGGTCTCGGCTTCGGAAACCCACTGATTCAAGTTCAACGCCCCCCCCCCCAGAACTGTCGTGTAAGCGGGCATGATGTACATTAAATTTGTCGGAGCCAAACATCCTCCCACTGGTGTGGTGAGGAAGTTTGGAGAGGGGAGTGCCAGTCCAGGTGTTATTCTCATCATCTGACTGTGGTTCTTCAAAATGACGAGGTCCGTCCCAAAGTAACCTTAGTATTGCTTTAAAACGGGACGTTAATATAACTAAATTAAAAATTAACGCTAATAAAATAGATTCTTTGTTTGTTTGTTTTTCAGTATTTTTACTTAGATCAATTTTGAAAGAAAAAAAATGCTAAAACAACCCCTAATAATGAATGTAAAGTAACTTGCAACGAATTCTCTTTTTTTTTTTGCGATATTTTTCTCCTTGATTATCATTGATTATCTGGGCTGGGACCAACCTTTCCAATACATACACACATGCACAAAGCACACACAATATTAAAAAAAGAGCGAAAATAACATCATCTAGAACGTTTTGAGTTTTGCTGTGTGATTGAAAGACTCCTTAACAATACTGACTGAAATTTCACAATGTCATATTTCAATTGTTGCTTTCAATTAACACCAATGTTTTAAATGTTGCTGTTCACGAATTTTCAAGATTTAGTTTTGAAAATATATA
>JAPMOR010026625.1:85417-111714 GCA_026543865.1 Argiope aurantia | reverse complement strand
ATGTTGCTTGAAAAAAATTAGCGAATTTCAATATGAAGATGATCCCTTGCATTAGTAAAATCTGCAGATACCTAAAGAAACCGTTTTTCTTTAGGTATCCTTAGGTAATAGCCGCATTAACTATTAGCTGTTGAATAATAAACAACGTACGTTTTTTTTTCAGGGATTGTATACGTATACGATGTATTTTTACTGACGTGATAAAGAACCGCTACATTATTACGTTCCTTGTATTCCAACCGAACTGCCATCAAAATTATGAAAACGTTAGAAAAAATACCTAGCATGAATTTCGTCGTTTTAATTTGCTTTTGTTGTTGGCCATCCAATATATGCCTCTGTATGTACTCCCGGATATTGGACCGGATAAAGGGGGAGGAATCGAAATATTGGTTTTTCACCTTCAAATAAAATGTTATTATTCTGAAAGAAAAAATCTTTAACTGGAAAATTATATGCATTAAAGTGACTTATAAAAGGAGCGGTTAAACGTGAAGTCAATTTAATTAGATTAGGAATAATTTTAAAAAAATAACTAAAAAAATATTTTAGAAAAAAAAATCTTTGTTCTTATTTGTACTTTTTTTTTAATTTGAGAAAAAATAATTTTAATACTCTATTTTCGCAAATATCTAGTAAAACTGTCAGATCTACATCTGCATTATTTTTCGATAAAAACAGTATAGTTAAAAAATGTCTAGATTTGCTTTTCGGTTTATTCGAATACGCGTGCTTAAAAAAAAAAAAAATCTTATTCTAAAAGTGTTGTTCAACGATTTTAGATATTATCGTAAAGTTCGATTTTTCGAAAAAAGAGGGGGCAATTATGTTTAAAATTAACAATTAGTCTTGATTTCAGATTGGCCAAGTTATGCGCATTCTTTCGCAAATATTATTTAATGTTATTTGAGAACAAATCGCCGCATAGTAATTTTTTTTTTCAATTTAATTTTAACCCTTTTTTTTAAACGACCATTGTAATATCATTTTAAATCGTAGAACAATGCTTTAATAACGGAAATTTTTTTTCGTCCCTAGAATTCAGACTAATGAAAAATATACCTATGAGCATTTTTCAAAATTCCTGTTTTTTTTTTTTTTTTTTTTTTTTTCGACACGATTTACTTTTATTAGAAATAATCCAAATTCCAATTTGAAATTTTTACCAGATATTTTTTTTATTGAGTTATACGTGCTTAAATGGCATTTAAAAAAATTCACTGAAACTAAAAAATAATTTTAATTTATCTTGATTTATAATTTTTTTAAATATACTCCTTGTCAAATAAAGTATCTTAAAATTCGACGAGTGATTTTTTTTTAAATTTTACATTTATTAGCCTTTTATTTAAACGCGACAAATCAGTATTACAGTTTTCCGATCCAACCGGTTATTCGGTCGGGTATTTGAGAGTAGATATAGTAATCTAATTTGGATGGTCAAAACAATAAAGCAGCTTTTCTATGGCAATGCACAATCCGCTGGACTAACAAGCTCGTAAGCAAAAATGTCATCTACAATGACAATTCCTAACACGTAACTGAAATTATTTTTGCTTCATACGTATTTCAAAGAAATTCAATTCATTTAAAACTTATAATTGATCATTGCAAATGATTATAATTTGAATAGCAACTTTGATCATTTCACTGATAAGTGAATGCCATGATCTGAAACACTGTAAAGGTTAAATCAAGTTCAACACGAAAAGGAAATCGATAAATTGTGTGTCTTCTCACCCCTTTATTGATGATTTAGTCACAGAGACATTCGGGCGCATGTTGCTGATCTCATTATGATTCACTCATGAGCGGAGAGTTTATCGATGCATTTCAGTCTCGGAAAAGTATATCAAACAAATATTTTGAACGACAGCCATAGCAGCTGTGAAATATTTTCACTGGAAAGGAAAACAGTTCATCCAATTAACGAGTATACAGGCAATTTATTCAACGTTCTTGCTATTTTCTGGGATAAGACAGATGAAATAAATAGAACGACGATAACTTTAGAAAGAAAATATTCAAATTTATAATGTATTGATTATAAATATTTTTATGCAGAAAATTCAGCTGTGGTTTCCGATGAAATATTTACATTTCCATATACTTCAATATCCTATGTTAATAAATACAAACATACTAGTATTTCTATAAAATTTTTAATTAAATAAATTCTTGATAGTCCATGTTTATTGATCCCAAGATGTGTTAAAAATATTTACATCAGAAATAGAAAAAAAAGTTTTTTTCCCCACGCACAACACAAAGAAAAACGTTCTTTTAGATTTCTTTAATAATTAACTTATTTATTTATTAAAGTGCATCATTAAGTTTCTTTTGCGCTATCTTTAACTGGTTATGTTTATACGAGCAAATGGATTTATCCATTAGTCATTTATAACATAAGTTTTAGTCGTCCTAGAACTCTTTTAAAGTACAAGGTGATCAAGAAATAACAGAAGGTGTACGGAGCCCTGTAACGTTGTAATAGAACAAAATTTAGCCACCATGCATATGCGGTTTCGATTTGTCAAGAAAAAAACATTAGTACCAAAAAACGCCAATAGGGGAATTTCTAGCGCTGTGATCGTAAGCTTCATCATGTTATTTTCGTATAAGGTTATCTTGTGACACGATATCGAGGATAAAAGAAAGGGTTACGGAAATTCAAGTCATTTTGCAAAAACTTGCCCGTCGATGGCGGTGTCACTACGGCTCGATTGGAAATGGATTGGAAGGTTTTCGACGGTGGCTCGCAGCATATCGGCATTTATTCGTCTGTGCACATGAAAGTGAGCTTTATCGTTTCATAATATCCGCCACGGTCATTCGTCATCCACTTCCAATCGAGCCAAAAATCGCAAAGCAAACTCAAACTGGGTATTTCTGTCCCCTGGCATTCTTGAATGGGTGTTATCTCATACGGATAAAATTTCAGGATCTTACGCAGTATCTTCTGTCCTGTCTAGAATGGGATATCTGTTTCTCGTGATATTCAACATGCATTGCTGGTAGCCTGTTTATTAGCTATCGAATGATCCCTAAACAGCAGTTGCAACTTCTTCAACTTGTTCCTGCTTGATACCTTTACGTCCTCGGCCTGGTTGCGCACCAAGAATTCCTGTTGTTTCAAATCTTTCAATCATTCTATAAGTTAGTTATGGTCATCGGTCCTCTAAGTGACTGTTTTAACCGCCGGTGATCACGCAGAGCAGCACTGGCATTTTCATCCCGCTTGACTAATAAGGCATGTTCACGTAGTGACAACGCCATCGACGGGCGAATTTTTGCAGAAATGAATTACCGTAACCTTTCCTTTTATCCTCGTTATTGTGTCACAAAATACCCGTATATAAAAATGGCATGATGAAATTTTCGATCGCAGCGGCAGAATTCTCCCTATTGGAGTTTTTTGGTACTAATTTTTTTTCTTGACAAATCAAAACCGCATACTTTAATACCAAATTTTGTTATATTTCGTCCATTACATAACACGCTACAGGATTACAAAAAACTCCTGTTATTTCTTGATCACTTGATATACTAGTGTGCAAAACTAAACAACAAAGTAATTTTTTTATCATGTATCCATGAATTTGTAGAAAAGGGTCTCTTTGCAATCATTATAATGAGCGTCCAGGTCACCAAATAGATGATGCGTGCAGATATCAAGCATATATGATGCATACATTCCTAATGCGTGTGCCCTATTCACTTCTTTTCTGAATAGAACTTTATTTTTCCTTTAAATATTACATTGTTACTTTATAGTATGAATTTAATGAGCCTTTTAATTCATTTTTTTCAGAATTAGAGTAAAAGGAGAAAAGTTACTTAAGTTTTGCATACTAGTTGACGTCCCATTAGTGGAACAATCTTTTTGGTAAAACTTTTTTTTTTTACACTGCTCAGTATGGAATGTCAATGGAAGCATTTGCGATATGATGTGCTTCATTGCTTTAAAAAAGTTGGGAGTGTGGTGTTACGAAAATTCACGTTTGATTAAAAACATCCGACTATTAGCAAAAATAAAAAAAATAAAAAAAATTGCCTTTTTTTATAGATTATACTTGTTTTCTTTGTGAAACTGCTTACCATTTTTTCCTAAGTATATTAAAAAAAAAAAATTACTACACTTATAATATACTTTGCCTGAAGCAAAAGCAAAATGAAAATAGCACTTCGAAACAGACATTGCTTAAAATTAATATTTTGCTATTTTTCTGCGTTTTTGCATATGCCCGGTGGGCAAAAAATTCGTAAAATAAAAATTCATAAAACTCGAAAAATTAAGCAAAATAAGAAACGGTTTGTATATTTATTATTGACAAGTCACGGGATTTTTTTTAGGTAAGGAAAAAAATTAATTAATTAAACAACTGATAAATGGCACTGGTATGAACGACTTAGTTGGAAATATACAAATAAGACAAGCGATTATAAATACTTACACTCTTGATCTAGAATAAGTTCTCCGTTGCATGCTATGCAAGCAAAAAAGGATGCTATGTGGAAAAGATAAAGCTTTATTGGTGAAGCTGTTTTACCTGAACCAGGAATCAGCGACTGTTGCACTGCGTAAATTCCGACTTCAGAAAAATGTGAAAGGACCTTCAACAGTGGCAGACCTCATAAAGCTTCTTCAGCAATTTGTGGAAACTGGATCGCTGGAAGATCGTGTAATGTCTGCACAACCAAGTCTAATGAAGACACATTCGGAGCGCGTTGCAGCCGAAATGGAAACATTAGCTTCCGAAATCGGGACAGGGACTAACTAGCATTGCACGGGAAGCTGGCAGACGCTTTGGATTACCACCATCCTCGATACGCAATATTCCTCGTGGAGTTCTTAATCAGTATCCATGCAAATTACAGTCTTACCATGAACTTTTACTATCGCTTCCCGTGCAATGCTGTAGAGAGAGAAACTTTTGCGAGGTAGGCTCTCTCCAAAATTGAACAAGATCCCTCCTGGATCATAAGTTACATCAAGTTACATAAAATATAATCATTTTCCATTTAGACCATTTTAGCAGATCTGTGTCTTACTAAAGGTTTACAAATGAGCTGTGTGGCCCTGATTTGAATGGATATCCTGTTCATATTAAACAAAACTTGCCTTAAAATAAAACTGATTTATTGGATTAATAATACAGAGAGTGTAAAAGATCATAAAATAATTTTTCTTGAATTTATTTTTTAGAAAAAATAATATTTCTTATTTGTTTCATTTCCTACAGACACATGCAGAAAATTATGTTTTTGCAGATTTCATTTCCAAAAAGATTGAATTTATTTTTAATTGGAGCTTTAATAAATGTGATGGCAACACTTTGAAAAAAGCTAATTACTTCTCATGAATGCGAAACTTGCTCGTGCAGCTTAAATTTTATTTTTATTTTGTACGAAAAAAATTATTGAAAAACATAGTTAAAATATTTATTAAAAAATTCATTAAAAATAGAAATTTAATTTTAAGATTAAAACAGTAGTATCTTTTAAAAGATAAATTTTTGATGTTTAACTTCATGTAAAAATCTTTTTTGTGCGGTAATATTTTCGGCTGTTATGGCAGAAACATGTCAAAATTTCGCTTAATTTTTAAATAAATAAGATTTTAGTTAAAAATTCGAAAAAATAACCCCCAGGTGCACATTCCCGGCCTCCAAGGTATACACGTGCCAAATTTGGTAGCTGTAGGTTGAATGGTCTGGCCTGTAAAGCGCCAACACACACACACATTGAGCTTTATTATAAGTATAGATGAGTTCAAGTATATTTTCACATCATAAAAGTTCAAAGAAAATTGATGCATTCTTTCTAGGGAAATTTGAAAAAAATGCGCAAATCCGAAAGTATCTGGATATTTTTGATGCCATATTATATTTCAAGATCTTACACATGCACCTATACTGTTTTACATATTCGTCACGTTATATACGTGGGCTGGAGATGGGAATTTCTCAGGCAATAAAAGATCCTATGCTTTTATTGAAATAGATAGGTTGAAAACAGAGTGCTCTTGTTTTACGCGGTCACAGAACCAAAATCCAAGAGCACCTGCACATAAATATTTCAACTAAAGCAGTGAATCAGCTGCTTATGTTTGAGCAGCAGCTGTTTGAATTTATATTAGCCGAGGAATGCAGAGCAGGTAGACGTGCCTCTGTAAAAAATATAGATACTTGCGTGCTGGTGCAAAAGCGAATCAAATGTTCATTTTTATTTTATTTTGCATTATATACATAGTCTTCAGTCTGTGAACTTAAAAGAAATCATTTCCGATAGTCGAAGGTCTTGCTGTACATATACAATTTTAGAAACATTTAATTTATTCAAGATGGCAATCATGAAGCCAGTCGCGTCTATACTGTGAGAACTGAAACACTCCCTAGACAATAGTTTTTATTGTTTTCACAATTTACTCAATTTCAAAACTAGTAGATTATCTGATGCAAAACTTAAGATCTGATTTTTAGCGCTAAATTTAATCATAGATACAAATCACTAGTAGGGAGAGTATTGTATCTATGTCTATTTCTGCCTGTGCAGGCAACTGACCACAAAATTTGAAAGTTTTTTTTATGTTAAGTGTAAGGATTAACCATAAAATATTTAACTTCTTGCTGCATTGAAAAATTGATAACTTTGAGGAAATAAAAATATTTATCTGATTTCACTTTTAAAAAGTAAGTATTGTAAATATAACCTTTGATTTCACAACATTTTTTGATACAATTAAAAAATGGTATTTGCGTATTCAAATTATAGGTATATCTGTAATTGTATTTTCTGCAAACGATTTTTCTGTTCTTAACCAAAAATGAGTTATAGATGTTTAAATGTTAAATTATACCATGCTCTATCTTTCACCACCACCATTCTGGTTCCTTAGACCAATATTTTATTTAGAAAAAACAAGGGATATTTCATCCAAGATCATAGTGGTGAGAAAGTAGATAGTGAGGAAGATGATAATTTTTATACGCCATCTTTATTTCACTCTTGAGCATATGTTCTGAAACTAGAGACTTCCATTCCATTCTTGAAAACCATTGTAATGGTGGGTAGGTAAATATGTTCTGGAAACCCTAAGTAAATTTCCTCTTTTTGTTTCTCCGCTGACTGGAGGTTTACTTTTGAAAGAAAGATTAATTAAGATAGTTCTGAGTTTGAAATATACTTCAATCTATAATTTTATGTTTGATATTCTGCAATATCATAATTCGAAATAGTTTAGTTTACTTTTAATCTACGATTCTTTTCTTACGAGTTTATCTTTCGATCTTTAGATTACATTAACAGAGTGTGTTTGTTTTTTTCTTTAATCAATTAAACTTTTTATCGATCACACCCGACCAAATCATGCAAAAGTTACCCTTTTTACCCCTCGGCAACAATGAAAATATTATAACGCTATTCCTATTATTACGATGCCAAAGAGAAAAGTGTTATCTTGATATCATCAATCATCAACAATCAACTTGATATCAACAATCATCGAGTGCAAACGTTTGAAAGAAGAGTTTTGGCCCATTCACAAATTGTTATAACCTGGTAATGAACAAATGGATGCTTGCACGAAGAAAAATGGGTAAATCTGTAAAGTGGCTTACCGAATCTATGATTACAAATAATATCATGGACGGCTACTATAACAGATTTCACTCCTTTGAATTAAAATATTTTTTACTGATGCCCTCATCTTCTGAACAGATCAGTGACTCATCTAGGTTGCATGCATGATTCATCCGTAAGTCTAATCAGAATCTAAGTTGATGAAACTTCGATTCTGATCCAAAATTTTGTCACGATTTTTTATCTATTCGCGGTTTGTAGAGAAGACTGTGGAAGTTAGAATAGCCAAAATGAGCACAATATACTTTGAAAGAGTGAGATGTGGATGCATTTCGTTTAAATTTTATTCTTAATTCCAATATTTTAAAAATTATGTTAATTTTTGACTTTTTTTCTACGATAGAAAATTTTATTGCACAAAGCTAATTTTTACACGATTATAAATTTTTAAAAAAAATAATACTAAGTGCAATTACCATGCAATAGTGTGTCTATTTTTAATAATTTAAAAACATATTTTATATTTAATTTTTAATAATATTTAATTGTCGCCATGAAATTCAGACCATATTAATTATTTTTAGTAATATATATGTGCCCGCTGGACTTCCTTTGTTAAAAACTAAGCAATGAAGATTCTGCTTGTATTTTCACTTTTGTTTTGTTTTGTCGCAATGAAATCTTTATTCTCTAATTATATTTTATTTATTGAGGAAATCTCTAAACGAAATCAGCAAAGAAATTGAGTTTATTAAGAAATAATAGGATTTACTATTCTAGTAAGTTACAGCATCTTGTAAGACAATAGACTATTAGATGTCACAAATAATTGCATTTTTCAAGCGACTGAAGTCGTATGAAATGCAATATGATGCGACTTCATGAAGATGATGTCATGAAACGATATTAAGGTTAAATTTAAAACTTATTTTATAGTGGGAAGCAAAAATATAGTTATACAAGTTATGCAAAACAGATTTATTTAAAACTGAATAAAAGCAACATTCGCGATGAGCAAGATAATGTGCTCGGCAAACGGGGTCAAAAATTTGGAACTTAAAAATTCTTTGCTACTATATTATTATTGAGATTACTATTCATTTAAAGTATTTGTTAAGACCAAGTGACATAAAATATTCAATAGAAAAATTTAGCGGCTATTTCCAACGAAACAGTTGGTTCTCAAAATCGGCAAGTATTCAATAATGAAAAGACAGGATTGTGTCAGAACAAAAATCGAAACGAAAATTTCCTAAACACCCAGTGAGAAAGGCAGGGAAAAAAAAGAAAAAAAAAAAACCCTGAGGGAAAGAAGGCACATTTTGGATGAAAGAGAAAAAAAAAAGATGATCAACTCTCCAAGCCGAGTCTGTTCTGATTACAGCTCCAGCATCTCTATTCTGAGAGAATTTTTTTTGCTAAATGTATTAACCCCTCATTCTCAATGAGTTTTCATGAGATGCACGACAAATCATTCCCAACCTGCGTTTCTCCTGATTGTTGGTTCATTTCCTGACTTATTTTTACGTTTTTATAGCTCCCCCCTCCCATTTTCTTTGATTATAGGACTGTCCGAGTGACAAAATAAAGGAAAAGCATCGAAGTTCCAAAAAGGAAAAGTAAAAAATGTGGTAAAAAAGGAAAATATAAATTTTTAAAGTAAGTTCAAAGAATGCTTAAGCTCTGCAGTCCTAACGAACGAGCTGGTACTCTTTTGGTCAACACTTGGCAATAATTCGAGCACTTTCGGTTGCTGACAAAATTCTACGTGTACTTAATTTAAAAATTCGGATGATTAGATATTCAGAAATAAAATTAAAAAACAGATATTAAATGTGGGAAAATTTTAATTCATAAAATTAAATTTAACTTAAAGTACAGGAAACTGTAAATACTGTAAGATGTGCATGAACAGAACATGCAAATCTTGCAGTATTTACAATTAACCACATATACTTTTAATGCTTTTTTTTAATAAAATTGACTTTTTTCTTTATTTTCTAATTTTTACTTCCAGAATTGATCCATATAATTGGAATTTCACTATCTGTATAAAGCCTAACTATTAGTTTTGAAGAATTTTATGTGAAAAATGGTAAATAACTCTTTGGGAATGTATATTTCAATCTTCGGAAGCAGGTTTCCTCAATTGTGTTCGCTTTTGTGTCCTTAAATTATTATTGGCTGGAACTGTTTGCTTTATAATATTTTTCATAAGCGAATTCAACGGCGTCAAATCTGATTTGATTTGAGTTAAAGAATCACACTCACATGCCATGTGTAAGTTGCATATCATCTAAAGATTATTTGGAGACTTAAAAACAGAAGTGATAAAACATATTAATAAATATTTGATAAAACTTTTTTAACCCCACCAAAAATGAATCGTGGTTCTATTTTCGGTTACTTCAAAAATAAGGTAATTGTCTAACGAAACGACCGTGCAAATTTGAAAGAATTTTTTTAAAGAACACTGTATTGTTTTGTCCTAATTTCATGATGCTATAACTATCATACTAGTACATATAATAGTTAATTATAACAATAGCTGTAAAAATATGCAATAATTCAATGAATAATTTATAATAAAAGTGACGAATCATACTAACATTAATTATACGAATAAACATTTACAATTTTTTTGTAAACAGGCAACGATATTAAACAAATTAGGCAAAGTTTTAAAGTTAACAAAAAATAAAAACATTAGAAGTTTTAATCCATGATCTATAATGAAATCCCAACAGAAAATACGAAAGGAGAATAAGTATTTATTTCAATCGGCGATTCTTATGTTACGAATATTAATAACATATGTACAGTAGACTCGAAATCTCCGTTAGGATGATTTTAAGATTTGTAAGAGTTTAGTTAGGAAGATTTTAAATTCATCCTAAGAGCAACAAGAGACCTCACTAAATATTTTAATCTTCACTGATATTAAAGCAATATTTGCACTCTATAAACACGGTGAAGAAATCCTCAGTCAGAAGTCAAAAATGTAATCGACTGTTCCAACGAGGCGTCCTCATCTCATCTATTCTGTATTACATAGAATTAAGTAGAAATTAAGTAGTATTAAGTAGAAAATGAGCCGTTGATTATAACATTAATTGTAATTAATTGATGTGATGTTTCTAATTAAATGATAGACAAGTGACAGCCTTCTCCTGCGTACTTGATATATCATATGCATTCGAATTCTAAAATAAACATTAATTATGCATTTCAATAACAATGATCAAAGATCATTTTTCTGGTAAATTTGAAAAAATAATGAATAATGATGGAAACAGATAAGAATATTCAAAATGAATGGTGAATAATGTTTAGATATTTTTTCCCAAAATATTCATGTAAAAAAATTTCACGAAAAAGCATAATTTTTTTACAGCTGCCTTATAAAAATACTCAGGATTTCTCATGAATTGATTAAGGTTTTTGTGCACGTTCTTACAGCTATATTTGTTTCAGATCCAAAGTAGTTTTGTCGTTAAGTTTTTGTTTCTGGGCCAAAAGGCAGTAATTTTAAACTAAATCCCTTCAAAAGATTTGTCATATACTAATGTCTAACACTACTAATTAAATTTGTCATTGGAATGAACTACTTTCGTTGGCATAGTGTGAAAGCTTGCAGATAAAGTACCGCTTCAGATGTCATCCTCGCCATCTGACCATTTATCAAAATTATAAACTCCTCCTCAAAATAAACCTAATGTAACTTCAAATCAGGACGTTAATCTAAATAACTACTATTTCTATAAAATAAATAGTGAGATTTTCCTTTTTTTTACTTTCAGCAAAACAATGAACAAGAGGTCAGTTGTTTGATTGGATTTTAATTTTATTAATCGAGTAAGCTTATACTAATTTATGAAGATAAAAAAAATTGTTAATCCCCTTGTGAGACATATGATTTAAATATTGACATTTTCTGATCTCTAATTTTCTGGTCTATGGCCAAGGCTTAGAGATAGTTGATTTTAAAATATTTTTTCTGGTGTATTCACAAAAGTTCAAACTAATAAAGAAGTTTTTTCATATTTCCCTTTCATCCGAAAACAGGGCCTCGGTGGCCTGGTAGTAAAGGCTCGGTTTCGGAGCCGGAGGGTTTCAAATTCGATACTTGATCCCACCGAAAAACCGTCGTGTAAGCGGATCTGGTGCACGCTAAATCCGTCGGGGAAACGCCCTCCCGTTGGTGTGGTGTGAAAGCTTGCAGAGGTGATGCCAGATCAGTTGTCTTTCTCGTCATTTGATCGCGGTACAAAATTACGCGTTCCCAAAATAGCCCTAGTGTTGCTTTAAAAAACGGAACGTTCATATAACTAACTAATCCACCCGAAAACAGATTTGCGGTGAATTTTTAGGACGTGGAATATTTCTGCTATCATTTCTGTCAATATTTCTACTAATAAAAGACGTGAAAGTGTGTATGTGGGTTCTGACGCTCTTCAAGGGAGACCGTTTGTTTTTACAGCTATAAAATTTGACACATTTGTGCCTTGGAGGTCGAAATCTACTTCTTGAAAAGATTTTTTTTAAATTTTAGTTAGAATTTTAATTAATTAAAATAAAACTGAATGTTGGCCATTTTCCGAAATAACCTGAAAATATTATTGCACAAAAATAACTTTTATATCGCTTCAAAGTTTTAAAAAATGCGTCAGTTTAATTATTCCAATTTAATAATCATGCAAATTTTTTCTGAATGTTGGCAAATTTTGAAACATTTTCCTCATTTTTATCTAATTTACACCTTTCCGTTGTTGTCCACAAATTCAAACCATTTTTTTTATTTCATTAAATATTTAATCGTGTGATTATTTTTTTCCTATGTTGAACGCTAAGAAAGAAAAATTCTGCCTAATTTCTATGTAATTTACTAGATGGAAAAAAAAAAGTGGTTACAATATCGCGAAATTTAAAAGATAGATGATATTTGCTTTTTTTAATAGCGTTGTGATTTTATGGGACTGGTGTCTATTGCAAAGGCTCGTGTACGCAATATGCAGAACGCGAGTAAGTCAAAATAACACGGCTTTAATGACTATTAATTTGGCTAGATCATGGCATGAAGTTATATCTAAAAAAATTTTTTTGAATTAAATATAACTACTATTCCCGGCATCAACTGACCACCAGAAGGCGACTTATTCCTAATAAAGATGAGAATAAATAAAGATTTTATGGCAAGCATTATACACATAAAATTTATAGGTATAAAGTTTTTGATTAGACAAATATTTTTTCCCTCAAACTTGGAATTTAGATTTCGTTTCCATTGGTACTTTCAATTTGAATCCCCCCTTTTTTTTCAATTAAAAGTATGATTAAATGTTTAAAGGATTTAATAGCCTTTGGTTTTAAAGTGCTTCGAAAAGTTTCAATAAATCATATAATATTAATTTTTATTCATATTACTTATCATTCTTCTAAACTTAAAACGATTTTATATCTGACATACATGAAGTGAATTTTAAATATCAGGAGTTCTTTAAAGAATTTTTTGGTCGAATGTTATTCCATTAAGAAATGTTGATTCTACCTCTGAGTAGACAAAATATAATTTCTCTTGAATAAAATGTTGTTTGTCTCTAAGAGATTTTCATGCAACTTAATTGGTTGATTTCCCCAAAGTTCAAGAAAGGAGAAACTGATAAATTCACCGGTCCATGCTTTGGTCCTTCGAGATTCTAGCTGGAGCATCAAAAACTGCTTCGGTCTCACAGGCAAATTGCAATGGCACCACTATTCATAATGCCAACAAAAATCTCATCCTCATAGCTTCACAGGACCTCACGCACTTTAAAATTAATGCACCGTTTTCAAGCATACTGGACTTGGGTATTATGGGCAATATCTCCTCCGCTTTGGCCAACTCTTTCAATGAACTGTCTAGTGATTGAAAACCAATCCTCTTCGAAATCGACATCAATATCAACTACCTGCAATTGCCAAAACAATCAAAATAATGAAATGGATCTTATTTACAAAAATGCTTCAAAATTATATTCCTGGAAATCCTCATATTAACAATATGCAATATGTTGAATATGCCGCCAGTAAATTTACTACTATTATTATTTCTGCTCTTAATCAGGCCTCTAAAGCCAAATTCATGATGCAATGTGCTCCAAGAAGACTTTCGCCGAATATCGTCAATAAAATCAAACTCAAAAATTCTAGGAAATTGCTTTCTACTATTCTTATGAAAGAATGTTCACAAAACTTCAAAATGAGATCCGAAAAGAAATTTTGAAATATTACAACAACATTTGAAAAGAGCTTATCGAAAGCCTTAACCCTGAAGATAACTCGTTCTTCAATTTTTATAGAAAAGTGACAAAAAAAAAATGCTCCATTTCTCCTCATCCTTATATATACCCCCACTCGGCATAGCAAATGCTTTCCTTCATTCTCTTGCAAACTCCCTTAAAAAAAATCCTGCACCATACTATAATGCAAAAATTAAGCTTGTCAATCACAAGTCAAAGATTACTTCAATAATTCTGGGTATCTTGTCGCTCCTAAACTTACTTTTCCATAAGAAATTACAATATCTGAATGTTTCGCACGGGTCACGAGATTTCTCGTTTTTAGCAGGTCGAATGTTGTGGCACGAGGTATCTCGTTTTCATGTTTTTTCGGCTGAATCGAATGCATAACCCAAAAGAGGAAATATTTTTGTTACGTTACCAGGGTAACGAAGCCGTACGCATTCTTATGACAAATGATCAGCAAAATAACTGAATGTCGACATTCCAAGCATGTGGAAACAATCAGTCAATATAGCTAGTACGTCGGTAGATCTATGCCGATCGTTTACCGTACCTTATAAAGTGTTTTATTATTGTATATTTTGTTATTTCAAAATTCCTGTTTTAATTTGTAAGGAGACAGCTTTTAAAGTGTAAAAAATATTGTATAATAAATAGATGTATGAAATATATAATAATATTTCAGAATACTTTATGCGAATATAATACCAAATGCAAATTAAAAATGTGCATATATGCATCCTATTTGTTGATAAGCATGCTTCTAGAGTGTTCAAAAACGTGCGGGTCCTGGAAGCTCATAGAACTCGCAGAGCACCGTATGCAGTGTATTAAGAAAGCTACTGGTCCTAATGGAGTGTCCAACAAGGCTCTTAAACTTCTTACTCCCAACGCAATTTGCCCTTATCTAAAACTTTTAACATGTGTTTTCAATTAAATCACTGCCCTATGGGCTGGAAAAAAGTACATGTTCTTATGTTTCAGAAATTCGAACAAAATCCTAAACAGTCCGGCTCCATTTATCCCATAAGCTTACTCAGTAACATTGGCAAAATTACTAAGTAATATGATTTTTCACATTCCTGTCAGACTGAATGGCAACGCACATGCACCGGTACCAAAGAGAATAATTTCATTCAGTTCTGTAAAGTCAATAACTATCTCTTGCAAACCAACTAGCTGCAGGAAAAATAAATAAAAATGAACAATTCTAGTAAAGGAGATTACGAATTATATTATTGAAAAGTCATTCAGCTCAAAAAGATTTTAACTTTTCCGTGAAAGCTTTCATTGTGGGTGAATGTTCATAGAAAAACAGGATTTAACTACAGTTTATCAACGACAGTGAGTTACGTATTGCTGGAGAAGAATATTGCACATCTTTTTTTAAAATCTTTTCTTCTCAATGCGTTCTTTTTGAGTATGCATTTTTGCGGTTAAACCAGTCTTGTATAATAAATCTTTTTAAATTGTGCGTCATTACTCAAACTGAAGTCTATCAGAAAATATTAGGCTCGCTAAATTTCTCATAAAGCCTTTCATTCTTTCATTGAGTTTCCATTTAATTAACATTAAATAATATGTCATTTTTAATTGATTTTCCTGCTTTGGGAATTTTGCAACATTTTTCGAGGGGAAATTACCATGAAAGTCCTTTTCGACTTAAAAAAGATTGGCAGATTGGCACTAGAAATAATTCCAGAAGAATTTACAGAAAGAATGTATCAAATTAGCATTAATCCTTAGCACTAATGTATTAATTAGTATTATCAAATTAGCATTAAAGAATATTATTAATATAATATTCTTTAGAGAAACGCTTTTATCATTGTATTAAAAAGAAAAAATAATTTCTTATTAAGAGTCTGTAAGTGAAAGAGAAAATCGTAAAAACAAGGGACAGAAAATAATCGAAGAATATTAAATAAAAATGAATCTAATAAGGAACAAAAGAAAATTCTAAGCATTTATTGTGTAAAAGAAACATTCTAAATGTGATGACAATGTCAGCTTATTTAGAGCATTTCTGTCTATGCGTTATGTTTATTAGTTTGATTTTCAGATTTTTGATATATGTTATTTTTTATTTTTAATACATTGATAAAAGCGTTTATTAATAATATTTGTGTTCATTATTTCTTCTCTTTTCCTCTTTACACCGGACTTCGGTGCCACGGGTTGTTGCTCGGTTGGAACCCCAAAATGCCCGTGCTTAAGATTATAATTTCTTTCTTCATATATATATAATTTCTTTCTTCAAAACAAATGAAGGAATTAATAAATAAGAAATAACGCTAAAGGTTTATTCGGCTTTATTTTTGTGTTATTTTTATAAATATTTAATAACTAAGTTTATTCTTATTGAATGTCATTGCACCCTAAACTCTACAGTTTTAAACAGTTAAAAAAAATGAATACTTGAATATGAATGACAGTAAAAAACTCTTTAACAGTTGCTTTCTTATCCAAGTCTTTGAAGAATTTAAGAATATGGACACTATAAAACACAGGTATTCCAGATATGTCTGTATTTCTTTGACAATATAAATTTAGATTTAATTTTGGTTATTGTGAACTAGAAGTTTGGAGAATTCAACTATTCAGCTTAAGCATCATCTTGGTTGTTCAGATCTAACGAATTCGTTTCTAAGGATTTGCATTCATTTAACTAATTTATACTGAATTAAAATTTCAAAGAAAAGTAAGATTTACGAGAGGATGAGGTGGAGTTTTTGAACTCTAAGGTCCTTCATCTCCGGACATAACAACAACAACAATAAAAAACATGGCTAGTAACATAAAAAAATGAAGTTTACAAGAAAATGTAAGTGACATTTTAAATTACAAAGGAATAATGCGCAAACCTATTGATAATGAATGTTAGTCGTTTTTGTTAATGTATATATTTATTTTCATTTCTGATGGCAAATAGAAGTGTTAAGGCCCATAATTGAAATTACATTTCAAGTAAAAAAGCTCTTAAGAGAAATGGTGGAAAACTAATATAGTGAATGAAATTGTAAAACAATAGATACGGTGAAAAAATGAAAAACATTATTACTTCTTAAAAAAGTAGATAAATCACAATAGCATAAACATTCTACTTATAATCAATTTTCCTCAGTTTTTTAAAATAATTATTCGCGGTAAATGCAATAAAAATAACAGGAAAATGAAGATTTAAAAAAAAACATGACTGAAATTGATTCATAAATTAGTTTCAAAAGCATGAATTTTCGCATTTATATTAAATCACTGTAAACATGTCAAAAGCAATTAAACTGTTTCATGACGAAACAAGTTATGTAGCACGAGGCTAAGTTTATTTTTAAGATTATTAGGACGCCTAGATAATAATTTTTTAAAAGATTGTGTATGATAAACTTCCTTTCATATGGCACATCTCCCTAAAAGGAGCTCGCCTGCTTTATCCTTTCATAGCTAAGTGAAAAAGAGAGAGTAACGAAACCTAAATTTCGATATTTGGCTCCTATTCGACAACCGATTGGCGACAGAAGCACTCCTTTTTAGTTGTAACCCCACATGTGAGCGCTAACTGGAAAACCGCTTTCTAGCTTATTCACCAATCAAACTTGAGCTTTGATGTCGACCGTTCGCGGTCTTTGCTAATCGCTGAAAATTTTACCGAGTTGTATACAATCTCCTCTGTTGTGTCACTCGCCGCTTTAGGCTATGTGTTACTCAGTAACTAAATAAGTTTTGAATCCCGTCCCGTAATTTATTGTAGAATTCGTATTACTTCCCAGATTTCTGGGTTTTCTTGGTCACTGCTGTACTCCAACCACCGGCTCGCAAGATGGCGGATTCGGCTACCATGCTGGATGTGCAGGCTAATCCTGAATTAAAGTATTTGATCGTTGACAGAAATTTTGTCAATGATCCATCCAAACAAGCAGAATGGACAGCAAAAAAATTAGTTTGGGTCCCCCACGAAACACAAGGTTTCGTAGCGGCTAGTATCGTCTCCGAGAAGAAAGATGAATTGGAAGTTGAAATCGCTGAGACAGGTAAAAGATGTGTTGTGAACAAAGATGATGTTCAGAAAATGAATCCACCAAGATTTAATAAAGTTGAGGATATGGCCGAACTTACTTGTTTAAATGAACCTTCCGTGCTGTACAATTTGAAGGACAGATATTATTCAGGTTTGATCTATGTAAGTACCTATTTCTGATCTTTATCTAAACGTTCTTCGTAACTGTTTTGCAACTAAAGTACTGTCAAAATAAGGAAATATTAAACCGTTCAGTTCATTTTAGATGACCCCGCCTTCTTCCATGTAAATAATCTTGTATAGTATCCAAAAATAAACAAAAAAAGAAAAAAAGACAGTTGTTGCCAAAATGCCAGACAATTGTAATTAAACGTTACCATAGTTACGGTCCATTTAAAAATTGAGTAGTACATCATGCTCTGGCTAACTTATGAATTTAAAGCTTTATGGATGCTATCATTTTATTGCTGATTGATAAGTTAGCGTGTATCCTCTTCAATTTATTAGAAATTGAAAATCATTAAAAGCATCCAAAATGAGAAATTAGTAGAGAAATGAGCGCCGTCATGTTATTAAAAATATATTAAATTATTGAAATAAAATATTTGATTTAAAAAATTAAAGCTGTGAAAATAATTCTGCCAAATTATTCTGTTTTGAAAAAAATTCTCATAAAGCATTCTCTATTTGTATACCTACACTGAGGATTTTTAAGTTCATCAGGAGTTAAAATTTTGAATGTTATATCTCTTATTTATAATTCTAATTATTTATGTATTAATTTTAAACTTGATTTTTAAAATTTTTTTGTACAAGTTTTAAATTTGTGTATTGCAACTAATAATATAGGAATCTAACAAATCACAAAAACTGTTGAAGTAATTGCTTACTTATTTGTTAATCTTCAGTATTTTATTCCTAAAGAATTACTTTTTTTTATATTGAATTTGACAAATGAGGTTTTTTTAAATGTTGATATCACTGAACTTACCAATATTCATATGTGAACTTAAAGTATTTGATATATAATTTTAATAACAATTTATCTACTGATGTTTTTAACTATTTAAATATCCAAAGAAATTAGAGACATTATATTTCTTAAAAATAAAGTGATTCTCTATAAAAACTAATTGATTAGTTTTTAGATGGTTTCAGTCTTAGCTGTTTTAAATTAATAGTGCATTCTATGTGCTTTTTTTAGTGCCAAAATATTTCTTCCATCTATTAAAAATTTTAGGAATCGGAGCCCGATTAAGGCAAGGGCATATGGGACAATTGCCTCAAGCTCCCACATCAGAGAGGGGCCCCAAATCAAATAGAAAGCTTATTTTATGTTTACTTCTTTAATGAAAATTTTTTAACATTACTTTTCAAAGACAAAAAATATGGAATCCCTTCCCCCCAAGAAGTTTTTGTTCCTGACCCCAATTAGGCTAAGTCGGACCCTGTTGGGAATATGTATTAGTTTTAGAAATCTTAAAATTATTTTTCTTGGTGCTTATCTGCTTTTCTTAGTTTTATATAGTTGTAATTATTGTAAATTATTAAAAAGGGAGATATATAATACTGGATACAATATAATTGATTTCAAAACAATCGAAATTGCCATTTGAAATTGTTGTTCATGAAATCTCTGCAAAATATTAATTTTAGAATTTGAAGCAAACATTTGATTTTTAAAAACTTAATACAATATAAATTGGTACTTTTTTTATCTACTTGCTATTAAATTTATGATTTTATTATTTTAAACAGTTCTTTTCAGATTTATTTTTATTCTAATGAAATATTTTTTTTATAAACATATTCATAAAAATACTTGTAAAATTTACATGATCATTCTGATTTAAAAATGAAATTATTTACTGTTAATCTGGATAACAGACTTTTTACTTGCTATTAATACTAAAGCTAAGATGTATGATCAAATGACCATTTTCTAAGTTGCAGTATGAGTTTATTGCTGAAGTGTCAGTGCTTTTAGTATTTGATAGAAATAAATATTAATGATTTTTTTAATTATTAGGAAATTAATTAGAATTTCTTTTTTACATCAAACTTATTTCTTCATATGAGTATTTATAAAAAAATAAAGGGAAAACAAAGGATATCTGAAAGACTGAATTAAATCATGTTTTATTTCTTGAAACTCTTGGTTGCATTTTCCCATATAAATCATATTTGAGTATATTTTAAGTTCTGCTAAGATTTATGATGAAAAATTTCTGAATTAAAGCTAAAAATAATGCTAAAATCGACTAATGTGTTATTTAAATTTCAGTATTCTGTATTATGAATTTTATATTGTCATATATGAAAATAATATATGACAATAATTCGATGACTACAGCTGTCTTGCATATTATAAAGACAGCTGTAGTCATCGAATTTATTAATACTGGTTGTTTTTTAATCTGATCTCTAAGAATGTGCAGCAGTAGAATTTTCATGAATTAATTTAAATTAAAAAAGCATTTTATATTAATTCTTATATAATATTATAGGGTGTCAAAAATAAAAATACATATATTATGTAGAAAATTCTTGAATTGAAAATTCTTATATGATATGAAATATGAGTAGGTGATTTATAATGACTTTGAATATAGTATGCCTGCCATACATTTTATTTAAAAATGCACAAATATATGAAATAATGTATTATTTTGCTAAACAATTGATTTAAAATATCCAAACAATCTTTTGAATTGATCAAAATTTATAAAAATATTGTAAATAATTATCATGTATAATGAATTGTAAAATTCTAGGAAATTTAAATTCAAAGAGCAATGAAACATATTCAATTCTACACATTTTTATGAAAACACAAGCCTAAGAAATAATGAAAGCCACCTCAAACCAAACCGGTTCCATAGAAAATAGGAAAATCCCCACCTCTTAAAAAAAAAAAAAAAACATTACATCATTTTTTAAAAGTAGATAGTTTTTTTTTATTGGTTTTTCATATATTTAACTGTGAATAGATGATTTTATTTACATAATTTCATTAAGATTTTTAAATTGAATCGATGATGTTCAGTTGCAAAATAGAGTGCAAGGATCCTTCAAGTTATTATTGAGTAGCAATAAATTGACTGCCAACAAAATTTCCATTCATCATATTGCAGGTCCGTTACTTATTTATTCTGTATTTATTGTGACAATTATTCATATAAAGAGTTACTATTTCCTGTGTAGTATAATATTGTTATGAAATTTTTGTATTGCGCTATCAACAGTTTTTTTTTTCTGTCCCTAATACGTCTGACGTTTTGAAGATGAATCATTAAAAAAATAAAAAAAAAATTAGGCACTAATCTGCTTACACTATGTTCTGCCTTTGGCAAGATGGATATTAAACTTTTCTTACTTATAATGAATATTTTTCTTTCTCCAGTGAATGTCGTGATTTTGGGGTCGAAAGTTATTAAGTCTAGAGTATTTCTTTTAATAAAAATTTCTTCCATGAACTCGCTTTACTGTCTGGCTATTTTGTTAATCTAGAATAAACTGGAATTCAAGTTTTTTTTTTTTTTTTCCTTTGAGTATTTTTTTAACAAACAGAATTTAGAAATATTTTTACTAGATCTTTTATTTCTTTTATAATAAAAATAAACTAATGCTGTAAAACGACTACTATAAACAAAACTATATAAATATTATTTTTTTTGTAATCGTGGATTATGAAAAAATGGATTTGTAGAATTTTATACGATTTGTATTAGCGAGTTTAATTTTTTTTCATCGAATTAATTAGCGATTTTTTTTTAAAAAAATTATTTTAAAATGAAATCTTTTTTTTTCTTTGTATTGGAATAATTATCGAAATAAAATTACACTGTGAATTTTTTGTTAATTTCTTACTGCCCATTTTTTCCCCCGCAAATGATTCCCCCTTCCTCTTAACAACCAGGTGTCCCAATCAGAATATGAGAATATGTAAATGGCAGAAAGGAAAAAAAAAATGTATTTTAGGTGAGGAAATTGCGTATTTTAATTCTAGGTAATCAATTGCATACATTGTACTAAAATTTGTAAATTTTAAAATGTTTTTGAATCATTCGAACGTACTTATTACCCCCTCATCCTACTCCTTTTTTTTTTTTAATTCTATCAGTTTCGTACACTCGTTAAATAGAGCATTTAATAAGGAAATACTTGAGCGTAATGCGGACTGAGCAAATATTTTATTAGATTACTTCTAAATAAGCGAAAGGTTGAAGAAGTTCTTGGAACAAAGCGTTCGAGTTCGTTGGTCTTCTTTGTAGTGCAAAAAAGTTAAAGGATACAGAAATATTTATTTCTTCGTTTCATCCTTACTCTTTGACCCATTGCGATTCACAACTCGAAGTTCCCGAGCATAGAATGCTCTTTAAAATATGACGGGTGCGAGGAGAGAATACTATTTATGGAACGTAACTGCGCTGTGAATGAAATGAACGTGAAAATGCTTCTGCACCTATGACGTTTATTTATTTATTTTTTTACGTGAATCGGCGAGATAATTTTAACTATTTATTCGAAAAGGAAAATAAAAGTATATTTAGTTGAAGCTTTCTGATTTGAAATAAAAAGTTTTTTTTTTTAACTTTTATTTCCTAAACTAAAGAATGCTAATAAAATTCACCATAAACTGAATTTCCGTGCCCTCATTTCATATGTACTTCTATTATATTAATAAAGTAATTTATTGAAATAATACAAATATGTAATTTGCCGTTTTTTTTTAATGTTATTTCTAAGAATCGCATTTGTGTACACTTTTTTTTTGCATGAATTCCTAATTAATATTGAATTTGATCTACTCCTTAAAGAATAGTTTCATTTTTTTGGTATCACTCAAGGATTTTTTCAGCTTCCTAATAGAATCTTTTACAAAATTTTGTATGTACCCCATTTTCTTTCTCCATTAAAATGTTTTCTGGGAAAGTTTCTCTTGTTGAAAATTAAGCTTTTTTTTTTCTTCTTTGTGTCTCTCCTTCCTTCTTTCTCTTTTCTATCTTAATATTAGGAATCTCATTTGAATCCAACTTATTTTTGAACTGGAAGTGCAAGGTTCTCATCGAAACTCCGAAAATTCGACTCATTTTGTTCTTGTACTTATTTTATGGTTCTTATCAAATCCAAGTCATATATCCATTCTTGAAAGTTCTGTTCTTACCTCCATTTCGGTTTCCAAGTGCAAACTTTTTTTAAGTAACCACCTTAATAAGCAGATTAGAGTACACTTTTCAAATAGCATATGTATTTAATGAGCTTTTCTTAGCGTTTAACATTTCGTGATCGATAAAAGGAAATTTCGTTGATTTGATTTTTTAATGCGACTTTCTAGTACATCTAGATTAAATAACATTTTGACTTGAGATCTCAAATGATTAAAAAGTAATTAAATTAATTTTTATTTGTATTAACTCAACCCTTATTCGATTTTTGCAAAATTTAAATTGAATTTTGAGTTCTAACACCGACTGTGACAATCTAATGAGATCATAAACATTCTTTTATTGTCGTCTAATCTTGTAAGATGCAATTAAGAAGTATGTTATTTATAATGCAAAATTGTGTAATACAAATATTTCTGAATTTAATTTTTTTGAATACCAAGAATTTATGCTAATTTAAAATATGTACCTAATTTGCTATCAGTTGCAGATATGACCAAATTAGAACCATTTTTTTTTTTACATAGTGCCTTCAGATTAATTAAATCTTCTGACATTTTGTTATGGCACAAAGTTATCGCTGCGTTAATTAAATTAATGAAACCATGTTTATTTAATTTAATTTTTTTTTTGTGTTTACTCTCGATTCTAAAGACGAAGGTTTATTTCTTGCGTAACTTTTGATATGCTCTCCCTACGTATTTGGGGTTCATGTTGTGTGTATGTGTGGCATCGGATCTTGCAGTGGAAAAAGAAATAAAAATTCGCTACGCTTGGATAAACAGCTATTTCCTTTTTTTCCTTTTCGCTTTGGCCGTCGTACCCTTCCTTTTACGGTCAAGATCCGCGGAGCTGTGTCGCATGTTTTATGAAATGGATGTGTACATCTGCATCTATCAATTGCTGTAACTTTTTTTTTATTGTTGTTGTTGTTCTTCTCCGTTCTTGTTTTGTTTCGTTTTTCTCTTCAGCGATTAATGTTTATATAATTTAGCTACGTTATTTACTTTCCTTCAAAAAGTTCTTAATTAAGAAAAAATTATTTTGCTTATAATCAAATTGACACTCTAATTTAAGTCTCAAATTCGGGGGGGGGGATTCTGAAAATACGGTTTTCGTCCACTAGAATAAAACGTGATTAAGAAATTCGAGAATCAAGAAGTTTAAAGAAAGAAAGAAAAATTGAAAAAAGATGAAAGAAGACACTGTGAAAATTTCAGAAATATATATATATAGGTGACCTTATTTGAATTGGAGAGCGCAAATGAACAAATCTGACTTGAAAGGAATTGTTAGCTGAAGATATATTTTGGCGAAACAGAAATTCTGTTTTATCTGAAATAGTTCACCGAACATTAAGTTAACATTAATTTCATTAATACTAAGTTAAGGTGATATTTGTTAATTTGTAGTTGTTTTAAATTGATATCTATTAAACTGAATTTTTTCATTAATTATCAATGTTAGAAAGGCCTAAATTAAGAAATAATAATTCTCTTAAGTGTTGAAAATTTGATTAATGTAGTATTTATCATTTTTAAATGATTAATGGAAGTCTTAATGCTAAATAAATTACAGTTATTAATCCCTAGTTATAACTAAAATGCTTCAACCACAAACGAAAAAAACAAGGTATAATTGTGTAAAATTAAAATTATAACCACTAATTTATAAGTACAGAAATATGTTAAATAAGTAGTCTGAATTTTACTGGTAATCCATTTGATTTTATGCCATAATGTTTGTATTAAATCTATTTAATTAAAAATGTAAATGTTTTTTTGTTCAAAAATTAAATCTCCGAAAGCTCATCACCTATTGCTTTAAAAGTTTGATATGATGCTGCATGTGGATACGCACATGTTTTTATATACTTTTTACATAGATATCATACCTGTGACAGGTAAAAACATGCTTTTTGAATAAAAGCAATACACGCTATGCTAAGTATTTTAAGATTCCATTTCTTAAAACGGGACGTTAATATAACTAAACTAAGCTAGGATTCCATTTCTAATTGTATTGTTTTAATATTTCTTTCTATTTATGCTGTTGGTAAATAGGCCCGGTCCAACATCTTTCCAGTCATTTAAAACTACCAATGTCGTTACGCATATCACTTTCCGCAGTGCATGTTTAGCACTAAATTGACTAGAAAACGACTAACACTGGAATGTATGCATTAATAAAGCTTCCGAAATTAAATTTGAGCATCGCTTGCTATCATATTGAACGAACTTCTATCTCCAACAGAGCTAGCTGCGAGAGAAATATAACTAAGCGACGTGTATCCAAACTCGATATTTTTCATTCCTTTATTAATCTTTTTGTTGCCACTTAAAATGTTTCTTGTTGAAATGTTTCTTGTCTGCGTTTTTCACTAAAGATTCATTAACGAAAATCGGTGTTGTGCAGTTTGTAATCTACAATTATTATAAATTTGTATGAGAGAAAATAATGCCGTGCAGTTTTTACAGTGAACTGAAATTATTGCTCTCTATATCATATCATAAGTGAATCTATATTTAGGCGGAAATTGATTCTTGAAAACACTTTTTATTAATTTCTCATTATTCTAGCGATTTTATTTGAGAATTGTGGGAAACATGAGATATTATGAAAAGAAATATAATGTATTTTGATTTGTCAGTATTTCATTTGTGGTAGACTTGTACATGCGTTTTGTTTTAAAATAATTGTTACATCTTATTTTTAAATGTTTCGTTCTTGTGGTCAAGATTTAAAATTGTGCATTTAAGGGAAAAAATGTTTTTAAATTACACGGTTGAAGAAACTGTTATGTTTAAAAAAGAGAGAGAGAGAGAGAGAGCATTAAAGCGCCTTGCTGCGGAGGATTTTGAAAACAGCTTTACATACGTAACTTCTTTTTCTTCCCTTCCTTCATTTTTAAAGTGTTCTGAGCGACTTTCAAATGATAGGCTGGCGCCTGCCGCTTGAGAGATTAATAAATAAAAGGGGATCTTTTTTTAGCTTAAAGTGGGGCGTCGATGATGTATTAGGCATTAAGAACTCTTGCCTTTTAATGGAAGAAAAGAGGTTACAATTTTGTTTCAGTTTTGATTTGTTTAGAGTGCCTTATATGGATATAGGGTCAGTTTCCCTTAATCCTTTTTTTTTTAAAATTTTTTCAACACGTACTTGACCCGATAGAGTTATGATGTAATAGAATGTGTGCTGTTTATGCTCGCGGCAAATGACAAAATTGGTATTGTTTTCGGAGTTGAGTAGAGT
>JAPMOR010026625.1:0-85407 GCA_026543865.1 Argiope aurantia | reverse complement strand
TCGCGGCAAATGACAAAATTGGTATTGTTTTCGGAGTTGAGTAGAGTCGTCTCAGACGCCCGTTTTCGGATTTGCATTTTAATTCAAGGCATTAACCACTAGTTGCTTTTAAGGATCCTTTCGTTTTAATTCAATTTTTTGTTTTAAATTCATAGAAACGTCGAAATGAATGTTATATTTATAATAATTATCGAGTGATATTAAAAAAAAGTGGACAAATACTAGTTTCGGCACACTGCTGATTTTGAAGAATAAAAGTTTCAAAATTTTTATTAAACACCTTTTTTCTAGCTTTCATAACATTGTTTAAATGGGAAAACTGTAAATCATTTAAGTATTCAAGGTCATTATATAATATGAGAAATTTATTTCTTTTTTAGTACAATTGTTTAATAGTTGAATTTTGTTTCAAATATGCTTAATGATAAAAGGGACTCCAAGCCAATTATTTTAGCTTTCGGTAATTATTAATGAAAATTATTATTTATTAGGGCCTTAAATTTTTTGTTAAGTGCATTATTTTGATTTGTATTAACGATTCAAATTTAATATTTTTTTAGGAAAAATTAAGATTTAATGTTTAATGTTAAGATTTAATGTAAGATTTAAAAACATTAATATATAAAAAATAGTTACCTATTTAAGAATAGTATGAATTTCAAACATTTATACATCATTTCTCTATATTTTATTATGTTGACTTTGGAAGTATAATTTTAAATCAGAGTTGGTGATTATTAATTTTTTTATATTTGGATTAAATTTCCAAAATTATGAAAAAACGCTTTCTCTCTTTCTTTTTTTTATTTTAACTCACTGACCTAAATATATGAATGAAAAAAATGACTTGCAAACTTTTACATTTCTATTTAATTTTTTATGTTTTAAAAAATTAGTATAATACTTTTCATGTAACGTTATTATGCAAGTAGTTGCATAATTAAGATGCAATCTTGTGATTATAAAAAAGGTTGGCGAAATATTTCGCGATAAATAATTTCCGGAAGCATGCTATCTGAAAACATTTGTGTAAACGAGCATTTCTGTCTGAAGTTGCAGCGCTTAGAATAACTGATAGTGGGGATAAATCTTTTTTTTTTAAAAAAAATACTCTGGGATGAAAGATGGAACTTGTAAGACAAACATGACTTAAAAAAAAGGAAGCCGCTGGAACGTCATACCACTTCAATTATTGATATCTTTTGGCTCTTTTCCTTATCAACATTTAACGCGCTGATAAGTTTTTGTACTCAGAAAATGGTATTTAGAGAATATTTATTTGAAGAAGAAATTGGCTGTGTTTAAAAAAAAAAAAGTTCAATCATTTTATTTTGTGAATATTAACGGAAATTAAGGCGCGTTTTATTCCTTCTATTTTTACTAAGAATTTGACAAATGTTTTGCTTTGTCCTAAAATTTTAATCGATATCTGGTATGTCCTCAAATACCATTTTTATATGGCAAAAAAGTATTTCGCTGCTCATTTGCGCTTATTATATTGTATTCACACAATGCAAAAAGCCTCAATTCCAATCTAACTGGTTTAATAATACACAAGCCTTACCCTAACTGAAATAAATGCTATTTTCGCTAAGCATTGTCATAATTTTTGACAAGTATTGGCTTGATTACTTTTTGTGAAATTAAGGTAATAGAATGTTAAATATTTACCAATTACAATAATTAAAGTTTTTCTCGCAAAAGAATGTTTTGTTTTTAAGAATATTTCTCATTGATAGTGAATTGTATAATATTAAACTGGAACTATAAATTTGTTCAAGACTTCTAAATAACTTGCGATTTAATAGCAAAAGTATATTATTGTCAATAATGGAATTTTGATTTTTTAAATTGGGTATTCCGTACTGTCCTGCGATTTATTGTGGTGATGGCTTATTAATTTCTCCTTGAAGATAATGAGTTTTCATTGCATATCGCCGTGTATCTAAAATGCACCTAAAAAAGAATGAACAAAATTCCCCTCATTTCCCCCGCTTCCTCATTCTTATGGGAAGATAGTTGTCCAACCTGTGCCATAATTTGTGAATTCCTGCTAAGACAGTCAAAGCATGCCGAAGAGATACTCACCAAATTCTTGTGGTTGATATGTCTGCATTTTACCTGTATGCGTTATCATTGGAAAAAAATGCCACATACGACTTGCTTTTTTATAAAGCTCTATTTGGTTTAGTAATTTCACGTTGGGTCATGGGGAGATAGTAACCCCTCGTGCTTGTAAGTTTTTTTCTTTCCTTCTCCGCTGTCAGTGTGTCGCTGTTTTAAGGCAAGAACTCGCGGTTTCCGGAGCACTGACCCAACACATATCCTGGAAGTGAAGGTGTTCTTGTTTAGTTGATACTGCCGTCTCTTCCTCTCTCTGTGATTTTCAAAGCTTTCTCTGTCATCTCAACTTGCAAATGCATTTGCCTTTCAACAAATTCCGATTTTAATTTTTCTTCCCCTTTTCCATAAAAAAAAGGAAATTATGGCGGAATTTTTAAATTATTCTGCGATTTTAAGAATCTTTGTTGGTATTAGAAAATCGAATATTTTTACAGCATAAAATGTCAAATACTTCTCGCAGTTTTGAAGTAAATGCAAGAATTTATAATTGGGTGATTAGCTTCATCGAAAGCGAATTCTGTTTGATGCTTAAAATGTGTGGTATTAGAAAAAATATGTAATTTGTTTACAAATTGGAAATGAAAATTGAATAAGAAAAGTTGCATTTATAATAAATTTACACAATTCTCTTATAATGCTTTTGCATAAAGATTGTATTGCCAGCATTTAGCGAATCAGAGTGAATAGTGAATAAGAATTCATGGTTTTGGATGGGTAGAGAGAATTCCTTAATTCTTGTTTTTCGTTGTCAGGTGTATTGCCCTTATCTCCTGCCTTACCCTCCCTAGCTTTTTTTTTTTTTTTTTTTTGCTCAGCCGTTTTCAATTGATGCACTTGCCGTTGGATTCTTTTACGTAATATAATAGTTGGGATATGATTTCGGATCCCCTGCTGTTTGATTCGACTTTGTTCTTTGAAATATGAAGGGAAGATCTTGCTGCAGAGCGATGTTTCCAAGAGATACGCAGTATTTACCGGAGAACATAATTTTTCCTCTCGCATTCCTAGTTGCGTTTTATCTTACGACATATTCTTGAGGAAAAGTGAAAGCGAAAACAAGTTACATACGATCTTAAAGGTGTTTTTTGTTTTTCAGAAGGTTTATTTTGAATTATATGACTTGTTCGTTTTAGTACCTTGAGACGAACAACTTTTCGCCGATTCTAACTTACTAAGGGGTAAAATGCGGTAAGGATGAGCGCATTTCCAGAATTCGTCCTTTGATTTTCGCTCTGTTAGATACTTTTTCGGGCATTTTTTTTTGTTTTTGTTTTCAGGTGTATATAAGTATTGTGCCTTTTTGTCTTTTCCCACCTTATTATTTTATTTTAATTTGGTCTGCGAGCAATCCGAGTTTTATTTTAATGTTAAATGTAAACATCTCCTCCTTTCATCTTTCCTCTCACCCCTATTTTAATGAATTAAACCCATCCTATGCATGTGCAGAAGCGCGGTGGGTTTTAGAATCCTCTGGCAAACAATACCTATGAAAGTTTTTCCCTTTGAAAGAACTCCCAATTTGAAAATCAAGCAGCGATTTTAAACGAACAGGATTTTGTTTTCCAAAACTGCTGGAGGTTCGTATGGATCCCAGTTACAGCCCTATCTCGTTGCTGAAGAATAAAAGTTAATCCTAATAAATGCTTGTTTGCTGAAAAATGTAGCTTGTCATTGGATCCTATCGATATTTTGAACCATCCTGCCCCCTATTGCATATAACTTTGGCTGCTATTAGACTTGAATTCAACCTCTCTAGTCGAAATTGCAGCATTTTTCAAAGCTATAACAACCATAATTCATACATGTCTGTTTATTAATTGAAAAAAGCCATTAGCCATTTAGCTTCAACTTTCATGGTTTCTATCATCCATTATATTGAATGAAATCGTCTTGCCGTGGGTAGTTTATTGTACTCGGCTATCCTGTGTATCTGAGTGACCAACCGCTGCGAATGGTAACATAAATATTAAAGTTATGAACAAATTATGTATTATGTAAAGTTATGAACAAATTATGTATCAGCCTTTCTCCATCATCGGGATGTGTTCGTTAAGCCCTGTTCCGACAACTTGTGTCCACCTCGAGTCTGGCACATTTTGCCCTCTGCAAATGAATTACAGAGACAGAATGAATCAGACTTAAGTTTAAAGCTAATTTTCCTCTTGGTTGTTATGCCACGGACAACGCTGTGCGGGTACTGTTAATATCTAATAATTGCTTAAAGTATCGTCTCTGGGACTTGGTATATTATAACTGTATGAAAACATGAAATTTCTATTGTTAATTTTCAGGGAAAAAAAGTTAGTTAATTTTCAAAGATAGAAGTCAAAAGTTTTAAGATAAGACAACTGGAAGTTCTCAGATATTCAATAGTTGATCGCGCAATCTTTCGAGTTATGCTTATTATTAATTGCTGCTCTAAAAACTGGATTCTAATAATGATGAAGGTCGGATAACGCTCAAGTTAATAATTTTGTTATTGGTATTTTTGCTTACAGGCGTAACCTTCGATAGATATCTCCCGAGGGTCACGGCACAGGACATATGCATACGGACTTGGAATATTTGTGCAGTTATTTATTCCATTAAAAAAAAGGGAAGAGAAATGAAGATTTAGTATACCTTTTTGTTTTGCTTTTGCAAAATATTTGCAAACACATTTTGTTCAGTTTTTAAAAATATATTCAATTAATTATGGTTAGTTTACTATAAGATAATTATTGACTATCAAATTTTAAATTACTAAATTTCATTTAGTGTTTTTTTTATGATTATTGATTTGAGAAACGTTTTAATGATTTTTTTTCCCCTTATACGTATATTTTTATCTTTGCTTTCTTGACGGATACTTATAGTTATTTTATATTTGAAAAAAGTTTGCTTTTCTAAAAATATTATGTGGTTTAGTATTGAGCTGTCTACTCCTTCAGATAGTAAAGAAGTGTTTTAACTTTTTAAATATGTTTACAAATTCCTAATAATTATCTGAATAGCTGATTGTTTCGATTTATAGAAGAATATTATATTTTATTGCAAATAGAGCAGCATAATTTTTTTATAAGTGTTACTAAAGGTCAATGAATGACGGTCACTTTGATGCCGATTTCACTTCTTAATTATGGCTTCAAATAATCATTAATAACAATATGATAGATACAGATACGTTATGCTTTTGTTTCTTTTGCCAAGCATTCATTTTGCACTAATGGGTGCTATTTTTACTACTATAATTTACTGTTAAGAAATTTTAAGATCTATATTTAACCCAACGTCATAAAATGTTATGTTTCTGACGGTATTAACTGTTCTGGATTCAACTTGGAACGATATCGTTTCCTTCTTGTCTCAAGAATACTTTTGTCGTTTTAATTATTGCGTCTCATAATTACAAACAATAACGGGTTTTATTGGTTGGTTCTTGAATTTATTTATTTATTATTGCTTTCGGATCACTGTGTTTTTGAGCTAATGGTGTTTTGATTAACATATAAAATACCGATATGCTTTTAATGTGATGTTAAAAAAAAGACTGCACTTTCAGTAACAGCAATTTTGCTGTTATATTTTGAAGGATAAAGCATTTTCTTGCTTTATTTTTATGTTCAAAAAATCGAAATTACAACTTTAATTTTTTAAATTCTATTTCAATTAAAAAAAAAATTTTTTTTTAAATCTTACTTGCGGGTTTCCCCTCCCCCCCTCATTTGTAAATGATTTATTTTTGATGAAAACGGTACTTTTTATCTTTACAAATAACTCCCTATAATTTAGGATGATGCGGGATGGATTTATGCAAAATATGTTTTTGTATTAAATTCTTCTGCATTGAAAGTAAAACGTAAAAATATCCTATTAATTATTTATTGGTTTGTTAGTCATAATTGCTATAAAAATTCTAATTTTAATTCTGTTCCCATCTCCTTTATCGCTCATCAAATTATTTATGAAAAAACTATTTAAAAGTATTTTCAAACGTATATCATGCATATTAAATTGAGAAGTGTAAATTTCAGGGTTGTCACGCCACCTGGAGAACAGAGAACATGGGGAAAATACAGAGAAATTTGAAAATTTTCATATAAACAGGGAAAATACAGGGAATTTTATGTTTCTTTGTTATTTTTTTTCCATCTAAAAAGTGCCGATCGCTAAAGATGACAAGTTTAAAAAATCGTACTCGTAGCTTCTGAAATCGAAATAATACCATTTGCGATTGTGTAATGCGGAAACTCGCTCCTTTTTTGTTCCCACCTTTTTTGCATAGATCATTCCAATTTCAATTTGTGAAATAGATTCCCGAATTGTTTGTGAATTGCATTAAATTTTGCAGAGTACATGCTTTTTATTTATCTTAATCAAAATGTTTTGAAAAAGAAAACCCAATTGATAAAATTTTGAAATGCTATTGAAAATTAAAATCTGTAATTAAAATTTCACTACCACATTGTAAACACGTCAATTTGTAGCAGTTACGAGAAACTATTTTGCCGTATAAAATTTATGAAATGAAATGCATGAATGTATTTTGGGAGAAGTGTCAAGAAAAAAGTTAAACTGCATGTAATTGAAAATCTACTTTGGAGTTAACTATTGTTTTAAATGTATCTAAGAAAGAGACCTTTTATCTTTTTAAAATTTTTGCAATCTTTAGAAATATAGTAAACGTTTCCAAGTTAATAAAATATAGAGCACAAACGATAAACGAATTAAAAAAAACAATAAGATAAAACACGGAAGCTTAATATATTTTGTGCGACTAATCATTATAAAAATTAAAATTTAATCTCATGCGAATATACAGAATAAAATCTCTTAGTTACTCCTTTATAAATGGAGTTTTTAAATCCCTTATTATTTTCGCAAATCATAAAGTTATTTTAAAAAAATGTTAAATTTAGGGGAGGGGATTTACAACAATTAAATTGGTATCATTAAAAAGATCATGTTTTGAAATTTAAGTTGATACAATTTTTGTAATATTTTTTGGAAAAGATAGTATAGAAAAATACCCACATCTTGTTAAATTTTTAATTAATTGAAATTTTAAGTTATTTTTATTCTGCACTTGTACCGAATTTTATCGAGATTGGACCCAAACTGGGTTTATATAAGGCACACAAATATTCCGCTGTTATATATTCTAAAAATGGAGCTTTTTCCTTTCTGCATTCCTTCTCTCTTTGTATTTCATGATGTAAAATCCAGTCGGGATTCTAATTAGAGATGTATGTCAAAGACACCGTGCAATCGATAAGTTATTGTTCTTCTTGTAGAAGGTTATACTAAGGTCAAATGCGTGCTGTGACCTAATGCCAAATCGCTTAATTGTTTGATCTTCCATCATTGGGTTTTGGGGAGGAGCCAGATTAAAAATCATTCTTCCCCTTGTTTTTTTTCTCTGCCATTGTATATTTGCCTTAACGTGACAGGAATTTTTATTTCGGAAACGAATCTCTCATTTCATTACCTAATTTACTTTCACTTGGTTCACAATGGGGTTAGGGAGGAACTGTATTGTGATATATCATGCTTTAACAACTATGCTTTGCTTTCCGGAGTTCTTTAATTTGGACATATCTATAATAGTTGCGGAGTGTTTTAATTTGTCATGTTGCAAATACTGTTCAGCCCGATAATAATTTCAGTTAACACTGATCACTTTCTTTTGAACCGATTCGATTTGGAATTTCTATTGTTTTCGAGTGCGCTCGTGACAGCTTTAGAATGTTTGTTTCTTTATATCACTCTTTTTGAAATTTTATTTTGAAAATGGAGAATGTAATTCTTTTTATATCAGTTCCGCATTATATTTTATTCAAATAAAAATAGTTTTTTACACCTTAAAATCTATCAGTCAGATCTTGCGTTTAAAATCATCAGCTGTTTTAAACGTGACCCTTCCCACTATATGAACGCAAACGTTATGATCCGTGGTATCGTGTCACACCTCTAGATGATTGTGATTTTTTCTGTTATGACATTGTTGCAGCTTCAAGATGAATCATTTCATTAGATAATGTGTAATTTTGGAGCTAGTATATGGTTAAGTTTATTGTGGTAATTTGGGAATCATTCATTTTTTAAGTTTCATTTGAAATGCCAAACTTTTATGTATCCATTCTCAAAATTGATTTATTCTGGTAGAACTCTTTTAAGGAATTTTTGCAAACCCCATCCGATGCCGTCAGGGAAGCAGTAAAGAAAACTGCCTAGTGTTTAGTTTATATTTGATGAAATGTTTAGTGTTGTACAAACAGGAAACCGTTACTCTTCATAAATTGTGAACTTAACATATCACATCAGATATATGTAATGAAGAGCACATACGTAAAATAATGTAGCTTTAATGCCTGATAATTTGGCGGGAAATCATCACATGAAAATATATTTAAATGATTTAACTGAAATTGCATATAACCCAATATCCATGGTGAACTTGTTGGTCGTCAAACTCGACTAGCATATTATATTGGATTGTTCGGAAAATAATTTCGTTTTTTTTTTGTTTTTTTTGTTTTTTTTTTTGTGTGTGGAAATGAAAGACAGTTTTTGTATAATAAACAAATACTTTATTAAATTATATATTGGCCGTTCTGGTCCAACACCTTTTGCCATCTTTCTGGTAGTAGCATCATTCCACGCTCATAAATTTTTTGGTCTTTGCTGCCAAAAAACGGATCGAGGTGGTTTTTGACCTCCTCATTTGAGGTGAAGGTTTTACCGTCTAAAAAATTTAGCGAACCAGTTCTGGCACTGGCGTACTGTCAACACACCTCCATACACATCGGTCCATTTCTTTCTGGCTTGAACAGCATTTTTACCCTTTCTGTAATAAAACAGTAAGATATGTCGAAAATGCTGCTTATCGCTCTCCATATTTAAAAGGGCACCAACCAAAAACTACTGCGTAGAATGAATTGGAATTTTTCACACACAAGCCTTGCTATATGAGCTCTCAAAACATATAAAAATTATACGGCTTAAATGTGAAGTTGGGTGCAAAAAAATACAATTAAATCCTCTATCGGGAAAAAACGAAATTACTTTCCGAACAACCCAATAAAATTGCAATCAGATATTGCATGAATTATTTCGAATTTTGATGCTTATTCTGATAAGATAAATCATTTTATTTCGAAAGCTTGCATCTGTCTGTTCATTCAGACATATTTTCTCAAATATCTGATTTTATTTTGCCATTAAACGTTGCAGTTGATGTCCGATGCTTCAGAGACTAGTACGCACTTTATTGAAGCAGCTTGTTTTCATTCACTGACAAAAATAGATAATTCTCAGAAAATTGAGTTAAAAAAATGTTTCAATCGATGGAGAAAAATTTATCTAAAACAAAAATTCGGTTTTTGGATACTATTAACCGCATGCCAGGGATTAGTCACTAAAAACCTCGCCAAGGAGAATACAAAATAATCAGTCAAAACGCTAAATTCACGCCAAAAGTTAATATTCCGTAACTATTGTACGCGAATGCCATGTAAGGCGTTTTTAGTGATGGCATCTTTAAGAGAGAGTATACGAAAACATTTTGAGGAGACAAAAAAGATTGTTTTGCATATTTCTGAAAATTAATTAATTAAAACTTGACACAAAATAATTTGCATGTGTCGTGTATTTTTAAATGGAAAATGTAGATAACGTTTTTCGGTCTTAGAAGAGTTTTAAGTGCCTTACCTGTTACTTATTATTTGTGAAATTTTATTACTGAAGCTAAATTGGCTTACATATCAACATATGCTTGCTTGCGAGGTTGAAATGATTCTTTTTTCCCCGAATTATATGTACATTTTATTCTCGTAACTTTACCTTTCTGACATATACAAACTAAAGTGACCTCCAAGTTCAGTATAATCCTATGAATTTTGAAATCCGTTTATGGCATTGTGGACTCATTTTTCGTCTTAAGATCCGCTAACGAGTCGAAAAAGAAGTCGCCACCCATCCACCCCTGCATTTAGGTTACTGTGTGCGATAACCTGTCAGTGATAGGCAACAGGTCTGACCCAAAGCCTTGTATGGATTGTCCAAGAAAAAAACATCATCCGAACTACATTTCATATTCTGATCCTTATTTGGAATGGGTCCTATCTTTTAAAAAATCGTCGGTCAGAACGCTGAGCCCAGCGGTCACGGTTGAAAGTAAGAGGTTCGATAATAATAGATAATGAGGGATGACGTATCAACTTCGTGGATTGAAAGTCCATTTTTGTAGAAGACGACTGGCTTCGCTGCTACTTTGTTTTTTTACCTACTTTTATTAATAACTTAAGTAATTAGAATAAGATGTCATTGAACAGTTTGTAATTGAATTTATCAGTCGTGTAGAATGTTGAATGGTGAGATGAATACGATTGTTTGATTGCGAAATTAAATGTTTTACAAGCCAAAAAAAAAACAAAAAAAAAAACCCGAACATATTAGTTTTCATTTTTCCGTAAAAACATTTATTGTTCTGAAATAACTAGTTTGCTTAAATATTTACACTTGTGAAAAGTATTTTTGATTTAGTATCGTTGAAGGTATATTGAAAATTTTGAAAGTAAAAATTCACTTGATATCGAAATCGCATTTCTTAAGTTTCATTATTCGGAATAAGTAAATGCACGCATGCTGTTCGCTTCTCTAAGATCGGCGAGCTGTTATTTTTGTAAATGATATTTCGGAATGATTCTTAAAGGTGTTGCAGAAATCAGGCAATTATTGCAGTATCCAGATGGCATGTCTTTTTTTAGTATTAATTACTATCATAATTGTCAAGAATTAACTTTCTTTTTAATTTGCGTTTTAAAATCTTTGTAAACTGACAATTTTGAAACAAATTATATTAAAGTATGAGTTGTTTCTTAAATAATTGCTCGCAAATGGTATTTAAATGAACTGTTTGTTTAATATATCGTTATTAGAAAGGTTTACAACAGTTAGAATATTTTCAGGGTGTAGAATCTGCTTATGTATATACTCTAAAATGACGTTTATTCTTGGAAAAATCTGCACGTGCATTGCTACATTCCAGTGCTGAAGAATACATAAAGATTGCCTTTTCTATTTTGATTAAAAGGATTCACAGCTGTTTACTACTAAATTAGTTCTTGAATTGAATTTATATCTGCACATATTAGTGTTTCACGATTTTGTCGTCTAATTTCATTGCTCTTACCAAAATCTGTGTTTTTATTTTAATCCAAAAAATAATTAAATTTGATGAGGATTGTGTGAAAAAGTAGAAGAAAAGAAATTCTTCTAAGAATGCGGTTGAAAGTATGTGATATATATTTGTTTATTATGCGGTGTATTATACCTTTTTATCCCCCCTTGTATGAAGTATACATAGAGAAAATATTGTAATAGTCAAATAATTGGAACTCGAGACTTTGACGAATTTCCATTTCAGATTTCTCCAGGTCTTAAAAATATTGTATAGAATTATGCCTGTCAGGCAATACTGTGACTCAAAAACGCTTGGAGCTAGACGAATGAATTTAGTATACTGACTCCGTTTCAGACTTGCAGGTTTCTATCAAACATTGAAGAAATTCTACTCACTATTTGTTCGACTGTCCGAATATAATTTAACATAATTACTGCAAAACGAAGAGAGCTAGATGAATGAAATTTGATATCCTGATTCAACATTTAAAGTGTATGTATGTATCAAATTTGGAACCAAATCCATCTAGGAATTGACAGTCTGTATTTTCACAAGTATATAGATGCGATAATTCAAAAATCCGACAATTTAAGCAGGTGAAATTTCATATGCGATTTGTGACTACAATTCTAGTCCTGTGTCAAATTCTGTTTTTTCACTCATTTTGATCGGTTAGAAAAAAGGGTCCCAAAGTATAATTTCGTTTTTTAAGTTTTTATTCCAGCTATTTATCCCTAAAAAATGTCGCTCTGTAATTGGCGTTTTAGTAACCACTGTTCGTCAATGGCATGCGATTAATTATATGCGAGTACATTAGAAAGTATGCGAGAATATTGCGAAGAGGCCGATCCCGCTGGTTCTTCCTTTATATGGTTATTTAATTTATTCATGATAACATATTTCTTTGATCCTTTTGATTTAATTTAACAATTATTGTTTAACTTTCTTAAATAATTCTGTGTGTTAAATTAAAACTTGTAAAGAACTTCATTTTCCCTTTAAGTTTAACAGACAATGGAAAATGAATGGATGAAGACAACAAGAATGGCCTTCAAAGAGTTTTTGAAACCATTCATTACTTGTCTTAAACCGCGTAATCTGGTCACGAAACGTATCTGGAACAATTAGGACAAAAACAGGTAAATAATACCCGAGAGTTTTCGTTGCAATTTTGAACAATACGAGCATATTCTTATCATCTCATTAATTGTTAAAACATTTGACGTTTGTGTATATATATAATATAAATTGTATCAAATAATGAAATGTTGTCTTTCGTAATTAAATACTTCGTTCTTCAATAAATCCCGTTGGGCATTCGTCACTCGCAGCACTTCATTAATTATTGTTTGTATATAGATTTTTTTTCCCTTAACCCGAGATTCAAGTTTCTTTTATTTTTCCCCCGTTATAGCCTAGAGAATACTGATACAGTTGATCAAATATTTTATCTACTGTCTTGTGATCTTCATTGTTTTATAAGTTTTTCCCGCCAGTGTTGCTCAGAACTAAATGAATTTCTTTTTCTTTAATAAATACTTCAAGCTTTAATGTTTGCTTAAAATAACCGTTTGAATTGAATTTTTCCCCTTTAATTTTATAGTTGTTGTAATCATCTGTAAAGCATGAATAATCATATATATTTGCTGGTTTATAAATTAATAGAAAAGAAAGGAATAAAGATTAAGTTTCCTGGAATGGAAAAATCATTTTTGACAGGAAGTGAGGAGCAAGCAATTATTTTTGTTGATGCTTTTTATAAACTAATATATATTTTATTTCGAAACAATTTCGTTCATATTGGTTATGGCGGAAAAATATACAGCAATTTTACATTTAAAATTTAATTTTTAAAATTGGATTTTCCCAAGATTTTAAATAAATTACTTCATTACTTTAACTATATATCTATTAAAAATGATACTTTAAGATCTTATGCGAATTTTTGATGAAGTTTAGTACCTGTTTTATCTTCCTAACATGATATTCTACAATTTCGTAACAAATCGTGGATTGTTACGAAAATTCCACTGAGCTTTAATATTCTTTTTTTTATATCTCAATCCAGGGACGTTTAATGTGTATTCCTAACTTTCTTTCTTAATAAAAGTGAATCCTCCCTAGAATGCTATTCCCTGGAGAAAGGAAATGCTGTTGAGACAGAGGGATGATGTAGACGACGCACGCACATTTCGACTGCTGAAATATGTCCATAGCACTTACTCATTCGGATATGTACATACAGCTGCTCTGTTGTGGGGTCTCCGGAGGGATGGCCTTTCCCGTCAAATGGCGTCGTGGCCAGGGTTAAGAAAATATTTGTCGCCTCGACCACGTGCTGGCGCAGCCTGACACGAAATGGCGTTCTTAGTCTGGGGAGAGATTCGCCATTTTGGAAGGAAATAAGAATTGTAAATGCTGCCTCCTTTTCTTCTCACTTCTCTATTAAGGCTGTTTTCGCCATTTCATATATAATCGATTCACCTCTCAGTAAGTCATTAATTAATGATAAACTAAAAGAAAATTTTTATGCATATATCTCTGAATAAAATTTAAATAGAATATGTCTGATGAAAATTTCTTTTGAACTTTTAAAACTCCTTATGCCAAAGAATGTGTGAGAAAAATTTGCTATCAATATTTCCCAGATTCTAAGTGTTTGACCTCATTTGTGGTTTGGGACTCCTAGTACTTAATAGGATTTTGTCTCCTCTGAACTGACTAGGAATTTTCAAAAATACATAGAAATCTCCACGGGTAAATAGGATATAAGACTTCTTTAATTTGTCGTCTTAGTCTCTTGCGAAAAAAAACTTTCGGATTTTTATGGTTATAAATAACATATCACAAACGACTGATATTAATTTAAAAAAATGATTATCCTTTTTATTTAAATTTTTATACTATGATTGCAATTTTTTTTAAGGAGTAATGGCATTTCAAGATCATAATTCCTTTGAATGTAATTAATATTCATCGTGTGTCGTCTCACGCTGCTATTAGTGCCATGGTTAAGAAAGACGTTGCCAGACATCCTCGATTAGTCTGAGAGTTGGTTAGGCTTGGTTTGGAATTCCGCTTAACTTCTCATTATTTAGAGGGTCCCTGTTAAAGTTCAGGAGATCTGTGGCCATTTAAATGTATTGAATGATTGGTTTCCATTATAAGGCATGAAAATTTTCTTGCTTTCAAACTAGTTTAATTACAACATATTCTCCAAGGCTAGTGTAATCGAAAATTAACTGTGTAATATAATGTTTAAAAATGTATAAAATAATGGTTTTGTAGAATCATCGAAACATATTTTTCAACCAATGAATGCATGAAATGGGGGGCGGGGACTTTAATTTCGGTATTATTTTAGAATGAGTATTGTTAAGATTTTTTTTTATTATCATTATTGATGTGAATTACCTGATTTTTTTATTCTGCAGAATGAGAATCTGAGATTTTAAAATTATATTTAGTTGAAAATTCATAAACAGGCAAGCGCCTGATTATTTTTGAAACATTTTTTTTTCCGAATTAAAATGTTATTACTTTCTTTGTTTGGTAATTTTTTAGCTTTAATTAGGCCTATAAAATTAATATATTTGAGCTTTGTTTTATGAAAAATAAAAATAAAAGTTTCAATTGCAATTTTATTTTTATTAACATTTGCGACGTAAAATATATCTTCAAAATTAAGTAAAAATATTTGTGCTCTTTTAAGGATTTATTCTTTTGTTCTGAATGTATAAGCTGAGTATCCTTATATTTTTAGTTATTGCAGGTCGTAAATTACTTTCATTCATCCAGTTAAAAACTTTTAAAAGTAGAAATAAGTATTTAATATCTGCAGCCTTTACCCGAATGGATTTTTGACTGAAAAAAGAGTAAACTGTTTGGGATTGTTAAGTCAAATTATTTGGTACCAGTTATATCATTGAATTTTTAACATTTTTTTTTATATATTTGTTCGTCCCTGTGAAATAAATCAAATATATAACTAAGCGAAGTTATTATATTAAATACTAGCTTCTCCAATTTATTGGAAAATATCAAAAGTAATTGTGAGCTCCAAAAAAAAAAAAAAAACCTCGGCACCCATTAAGCAGCTTTTTTTGACAACGCGTTCGGCGCAACGGAAAAGACCGGATGCACCTCCCTGTACACCTGCAAGATCTCGTTCTGCTCGAAGTCGTCGCATAAAACGGTTGGAGTCCTTCTTCGTGAGCGGTTACTCTGTCTCGCTTTCTGTTCCTATTAACTTAATGCCCACGGCTGTTTGGGAAAAAAAGTGAAACGGTCCAATTTGGATGAAGGCCAACGGGTAGGGGGCGGATTCAAGAAAGCACTGAAAGTCGGCTGGAGAAAACGCGCCAAAATCAAATCAGATTTGACACGTTATTGCTAAGGGGATTGTGGACTCTATTAGGCATATTTGCGAATTTTTCATTTAGAATTATGACATTTTTTTTGGTATATGTATTAAAATATAAATACGTCAAATTTTCTTTTTTAAAAATTTGAAGCGATATATTATTTTCAAAAAAATTAAAAGATGTTTAGTTTTTTGTAAAATTTCAAAATATTTGAGGTGATTTATTTTTTAATTATTTTTTCCATATGCCCAATATAAATTATTTAGAATAAAACTGGGTATGATTTTGGAATTCCAATTAAATGCTAATATTTTAGAAATATTTTTATCCACACATGAGAATTTTCATAAGAATTTTATGTTTTTCGGAACTAAAATTGGCTTTTAAGTATTAAAAAAAAAAAAACTCGAAATATAAAATACATACCTTATTTTCTTTGAATGTTTAATAGAAATCTTTATTATCCATTCTATTTAATTTCTTCATTAAAATATTTGATTAATGTTAATTTAAGTCATTAAAATGTGCCTTTTTAAGTTTGGTCTTTGAAATATTCATTTTATTGAACAATTTATCTTATAACACTATTTTAGTTGAATATAAACATATATTTTTATGAGAAAACGTTAAAAATAAAATTTTATGTTTCTGATTTTTGCTTATTTGAAAGTCCACTGCCCCCTTAATGTCGCGACTAGACTTTAAAAAAGGTATTGTTTAAAGGCTAGCTTATTCTTTATAAATTTTATGTTTCAAGAATCGTTCAAAGTGTTCTACTGACCACATTGTTAAACTAGAATTACCAAATGTGGTATGATTGGGTTGCAATTAAAAAAATAAAAGCCGTTCCTCTTTTTTTTTTTTTTTTTTTTAACTGCGGAAGCCTATTAACGATCAAAAATCATTTTTATGCCACCTTTAAAATTCATAAAACTATATTTTCAACAAATCCAGTTTTATTTCCGTAACCTTTTTTTTTTTTTTTTTTTTTTACTTTTGAAATTTTTTTCAAAGTCCCAATTTTATAGCTATAGTTTTCCCATTAATAATAGCACGCAACAAAATAATAAAATTGTGAATATTTTATACTTCTCGTGTAGTTAAATAAAAATCTCTCTCTATATATATGGCACAAAAATCGCTTTTATTTAGTTAACTGTCTCTGGTGACTAACTAGCTGGTTCGCTGAAAGAAATGGTCTCTAAAATTTTAATTAATTATTTAATATAAAATAATTTATTTTAAGTAAATTGGTCTTTTTAACTTCTTTTGCAAAACATTTGTAAACTTCATTTTTGATAGATATTTAATTCATACTTTTTAGAAGCATTACGCTGTTTAGTTCATTTTACTACATACATTTACATTATTTTCTGTTAGCTTCCTTAAAATTTTTATAAAATGGATATATTCTGCTATTTCTACCTTTTTAACAGTATTAGCTAATTTTTAATCCAAAACATTGTAACATTCAACATTTTTCTTCATGTTAATAGCATTTTAAACATAGATTTAATTTTTTTAAAAATTCTTCTCAGAATTAAGTAAGTATATTGCTTGCTTTCTTCAAATTTGATTTGTCAGTTACGATTTTTGTTAAGATCAATAGCTGAATTTCACTATTTTGCACATTTTATATTTTTTGTATTAATATCGGTACTAATTCAAATTTTAGAGCAAAAATAAAAAAGCATGCAATTTCAATTGTAACTTTTATCAATATCATTGGTAATTCATAAAATGATATACTAGATACTAGAATATTTTTGTATTATTGTTTGTCGTACGTTTAATATTCGTTCAGAATTCATATGTATCTTTGTATTCTTGTTGTAAAACATGTTTAAAATATTTTTTAAAGCAGATTAAATTCTTTAATTAATCCTTTAAGCTTCTATCAATGGCCGCGGTGGCCTGGTGGCAAGGTCTCGGCTTCAGAACCGGAGAGTTTCATGTTCTAGACTCGATTCCACCGAAGAACCGTTGTGTAAGCTAATCTGGTGCACATTAAATCCGTCGAGGGTGGGGCCAAACGTTCTCCCGCTGGCGTGGTGTGGAAGTTGGAGAGGAGGATGTCAGCTCAGATGTCGTCCTCGTCATCTGACTGCTGTTCAAAATGACGAGGTCCGTCCCAAAATAGCCTAGTATTGCTTTAAAACGGAACGTTAATATAACTAAACTAAACTAATTAAGCTACTATCAGGTGGGAAAATAAGAGTGAAAAAGAAGATTATGCTTATGCATTTCTCTTCTTATTGTATCCACTCATATTCCAACTTTCCACATCTCGGAATTCGCACAAAAAAAATCTTAATAACAATAATAATAATAAAATTCTGAATGCGCATTAAAATGCTGCTTTGAACAAATTGTTTAAAGAGTAATGCGTCCCCCCCCCCGTCACCGTGAAAACGTTTTTACTACTAAAAATTCTAAGCAAATATTCAAACAATTGTGGCAACTAATTCATTTATGAAAACTATTTATTCTTTTGCAGTTGGAAAGAAATTCTTCAGAGCTGTATCGCAAGAAATTTCCTTATAAAAACTGAAATATTTGTGTAAGGCGTTTACTTCTAGACTCTTGCTGTTTCTTATCGCCTTATCAGTTTATTCTTGCCTTAAGGTCGTATAATACTAGAAGAAAACATTTGTATTATTGCTGTAAGACTTATCTGAAATGAGTGGGAAGTGGGCGGAATAATATTTTCCCTTTAAAATAAAATATAAAACTTTGTCCTAATTTAATTGCCGATGGGAAAGATACTACTCGCATTTTAAATTGTTTAAAAGTGCCATCCCCCCTTGCATTAATACAGCTATCAACCCAAAATAATTGTGATGAAATCATGATTTTTTTAAACTCTAAATATTGAAAAATCTAAATATCTAAAAAGTTAGAATGAATAAAGTTCTACGCCTTTTGTTTGCGGTAGGAAAGCAATGAAGTGAAATAAATCTGTTATTGTTTTTTGAAAAAGATAGTGCGGTGCGAGACCAAGGTTTCGGTCATCTTATGATAAAATCTGTCCGATATCTCATTTATATTTTTGAAACTTTTGTAGCGTAAACTTGCTTTACTGAAAATTATTTCATTATTCTTGTGTAATTGCTTGAATAAAAACATTTGTATATCGGCTTTCATTTTTGAGATGCAATTGAAAATGAGCTTTTTCTGGAAAGGATTAGACAAATGTTTTATTAATTGTATTACTATAGCATATTATTTCGTGACCAGGCCTTTTCTTTCTACCCTCCCTTCCCCCCATCCTTTTTAAAGTGCAGTTCTCTTTTTGTTTGGGAGTTTAGTTGATTGCGAAGTATTTTCATTAAACTTGATGAGTTAAAATCCCCAACTTTTGTCGTTTGTTTTCATTTTTTTTTCTGTTGTAATATATAAACTAGCCGTTTTTATCCGCCCAGCTTGTAATCCTTTCGCTGGTTTGAAAATTAGGAGTGGAGATGCCAGCTCAGGTGTCGTCCTTGTCATCTGACCGCAGTTCAAAATGACGAGGTCTGTCCCCAAATAGCCCTAGTATTGCTTTAAAACGGGACGTTAATGTAACTAAACTAAACTAACCAATCAGCTTGTTCGCCTAAATTATAGATTTTTTTAGGCAAATGATTTATATGTTTCTTAGAAAAAAAATCATTATTTGATACAACAATTAAACATGAATTCAATTGAATGAGTTTACTTCAAATTAAAGATTATATATTACAAAATAAAAGCGGAAGTGAAAATCCTTCAGCGAAGTTAAACGCACGGGATTGAATGGTTTGATGGATGTCTTTGAATTCCATCATAATATTTTAACATGTTTGTGCATCCAATTGAATTTTAAAAAAAATTAAGAGAAAAAATGTTTGCAATTGGAATGGATATCATTGAAAGATTTATTTTCAGTCTTAAGCTAATACAAAGGCCAATTTCGTAAGAGAATTCCATTAGGGCAAGTCATACAATACCATCTGACAACGGCTAAGCCAATTTTTGCGCTCGATTAAACACTCAGACAAACTCGATTCAACAGAAAAATACTTTGTTTAATCGATTGCGCTCTATTAAACGATTTGTTCTCTTGGTTTCTTTTTTATCTTTTTTTTCCTGTGACTGAATAAACTTTCTGTTGACATGGCGAACCCTCTCGGGAACAGAACATTTATAACATTTTCCAGCTTTATTAATTACTTAAGTATAGCGCTCCATTCAGTTCAGTTGTAAAAACGTTCAATGTGAAATTCCTACGATGGCTTGTTTTCATTTGCATGTTGCCATTCAATAATAAGTAAGATTTCTGTGCCACATACGTTAACGTTATAAATATATAGAGAGAGATTGCAAACATGCATTCTCAAATGTTTTCAACATTTAAATTGAAATCAATCATTCATTGTGCAGAATTGTCTCAATATTTTATAACGCTAAATTCTTTTATCGTTTGCTAACCAGAGGGAATAAAATACTAATTGAACCAAATTTAAGCGAGTTTGCTTTCCTTATCAACAAGAAGTGAAAGAAAGATAAATGTTTCGAATTCTTCGGGCGGAAATCTGCTTGTGTCAGTGTGCTCTATCAGGCACTTCCGCTGTCTATTCAGCTGCAGAAAGTTTATAGCTTGTTATATTGTAATTCAGTCGGTTCCAGTCAGACCTTATTTGGGAAACGCATTCCCGTGTTCCCTTTTTAGCACATCTCGCAGCATGTTTTCGTTGGCATTGATTAAATTGAATCGTTCTCTTTGCAGTTAGTTATACTCACATCGGTATATTAAAAAATCGTTTTTTTTTTTAATTTTTTATTTGCGAATTTGAATGAGGCCTTTCTGCATAGCGCAGTTTGAATGAGTAAGTCGTATTTAAGAATTAATTTGAATTCTTAAACTTGATTCAACATCGTAATAATATTGTTTAAGTAAAATAAATAAAACAAAACAAACTGGTTGAAATGTTTAAAAAACAGGGAAAAACTGAATGAACGAATAAAAGCTAACACATTACAAATATGATGTGCATAAATATGTTACATTAAGAATTTTGTGAAAAGTCAAAGCTACAATCATTGCAAAGTGGATGCATTTGATTCCAATTTGTGTTGTCAATAATATGTGGATGGAGACGACGATACTTTAAATTTGATCTTTCTCTGATACTGCGCTGAGAAATATATTTTACCAGATTGGCTTAGAAGTTGAATTTTCTTTCTACAAAATCCAATAATCGTGTTATGTCGTAGTCACATGATAAACATAAATAACCGTGTTATTTAAATTCGAGCTTCAGATACGAAGGGGATTCCACTGTTTAACTCACGCGACCCTTGCGACGTTTATGAGCATATGAATGAATTAGATTGTCTAATTGAACACATTCATAAATTACTTTGACAAATCCCCAGTCTTTCTTTGCCTGTGTTATATATGCTTAATAGAAATAACATGCACTTGAGTATACTTTTGGATGCGAATCAATGAATGAATAAATTTGAACTATCTGGTTATATGTAAATTTAAAGTAGCAGATGTTGATAAAAAAAATGTTTAGGATACCTTTCAATATAATTGTTAAGAATAATGTTTTTGGAATCTTTTTGACTGGAATTATTCCGATAATTATCTTTTGATTATGAAAGTATATTGGGTAGACTTTGATTGAATTTGGATATATCTGATTTCTGCTATTATGTTTATAATTTTACTCTGAAAGAGGAAATGTACTCGAAAATAAGATTCACGTATTCCACCTTCCGTTGAAATTCGACTTATTTTACATGTGCCCGTTTAGATAGATATATCACATTGCGGTGGTGGGTGTAGGTTGTTTGTCGGATTTACTGCCCACTAGTTCTCTATTTACTTCAGAATAAAATGCAATAATTATGCTGGGACACGCGCTTGAAATTGGAAAGACTTTCTGTGCATGATTGAAATACAGTTAACACCTGTCGTGCCCTTGAGTGGTTAGTATCCACCTAAATCTTCGTTGAACCTTTTTGGAGTATGGAAGACTTTTTTTCTTCCCCCGCCTTATGTATTTTCAAATTCTTGTTTTCCGTAAGCTAACCGTTTTGGTATGCTATGTAATGAAATTATGTCTTAAATGGTACGGAAAAAAATAATGTAGAACTGATTAACGCTTCAAAATTCAGAACGCATTATATAAAAAGAAAATCTCACGATGGGTAATAAGTCAAATCTTCTCCTTTTCTTATATCTTTTTTTTAAAAAAAAAAGAAAATAATCTAGCAGTGGTCATCAGTTGTGCAAATTGGAGTTAAAGCCTTGGGAAATAGACTTATTTTTTCCAATCAAGTTATTAAATTACCGAAGAACAAAAACAAATTTATTAAACTTAGGGTTTTTTTGTTATTTAAATTAAATGAATGTCTCGTCAATAAATTATGAAAAAAAAAATCGAAAAACAAATTTCAGGGTATAAATTTTATATTAAAATCAATAAATCATTTAAATCTGTACTTATATAAAGCTCAATGTCTCTCTGTGTGTATTGGCGCTCTACAGGCCAGATCGTTCGACTTACAGCTACCAAATTTGACACATACATACCTTGGAGGTCAGGAATGTGCACCTGAGGTCCCTTTTTTTAATTATTAATCAAAAACTAACTTTCCGGCCAAAAAATCTTTTCAGAGATTTTTCAAAAAGTTTTTTTCCCACGCTAACAAGGATAGGCGTAACATATTTTCGGCCGATTATTTCAAACGATTCTGTTTATCTTCTTAGTGTTTGATGCATTTAAAATTAAACATTGTTAATTTATCGATCTGCTCATGATAAATCTGAGAAAAAAATTTTGACAAATTCTTGAGATATTACAAAAATTAAGAAATATATTCTTTAGTGCCCATAAGGTTTAAATGCTCAATAATCATATTATTAAAAAAATGCTTGGTTTCAGTAAAAAATATTATTACATTAATTGCAGATTAATCATTTGCACTTTAATTTAAAGCATACATTCTACGGGAGCTAACAGAAAATGAGAGATATGCATATTACGTTATGACTGAAGGCCTTTATAATATTATGAGTGAATTATATGACTGTCAAAATTTGAAGTTTTAAAATATTTTGATGAAGAATCTATTAAAGTAGGAATTGCGTAAAATATTTAATTATTAAAATTTAAACGAACATTAAGATTGGCGAACCGGCTGGTCGCCAAAGGCGGTTTGTATGTAATAAAAAAAAAAGGAAAGACGCTGTTAAAAAAAAGAAAACACCTTACCTTATCCTGTTGTTGCAGAAACATGTTAGGGAGATTTAGGTTATATTAAAACTGTGATCATCGTATCAGTGCTAGAAAATAAGTATGTTAGTAAAATTTAAAATTATCAGTTTCGTATGATTTTTTTTTTTTTGTTTTCATGCCATCTTTACTAATCAATAATAGTAAGTACATGCGAAAATATTTTTCACATGAACTGTATTAAATTACAACTAGCCGCCTCCAGTGACCATTTGCTCCTTCTCTATATCGATATTATTAATTTAATCTTGTCAACCACTTTGATAAGCTCCAAATTCTCAAAAGAATAGCAAGCATTATTTTAAATATATTTACTTGCACAATAAATAGAAAGATGTTGATTGATTAACTTCGAATAGAAAGTAGTGAAATTAGCGAAATCGGTTGTTGAATTTTGAAGCTTTATTACAATTTTATTTTCCGGTAATTATGAAAGAGTATCTAGGGAATCGCGAATTTTCATATGAAATATAAATTGGCGAAATAAATACTCCACTTGTACCTGGGAGAAGGGAATTCTATCAACTTATCTTTCTTTAGAAGAATGTACAGTGAAGTAAAGTTTTTGAGATTTCTCTAAAAGCTGGAATATTGTGTTTGGGTAAATAATTATTGATGACATTATCTAGTATTTCTTATAAAATAAAAATTATGGAAGTCAGACCAGTTGATGGAACTGGTAGAGAGAGGAGAGGGGTTCTTTGGGTTTGCCAGTTATTTTAACTGTATAAACAAGAACAAAAATTATGCCAAGGCTTGATTTTTTTTCTTTATTCATTAAATGATAGTTAATTTCTACTTTAAATCTTTCTTAAATCCGAAAGAAAAAATATTGCTTACAAAGTTTATTATTATTTTTGTGGAAATATAAAAATTTCGGCTCGTATCATAAATTTGTTATTTTTCACCTGGTAACTATTTATAACTAGAGCAAGATCAAACATCCATTTTTATTACAATCCAAAACTGATGTCATTCGGTTTGATTTTATGAAGTTTCGAATCATGTTATAATGTATTACAGATATATGAAAGTGCTGTAAAGTCTCAAAACGTCTTTTAACATGGCGATTGTAAATATGTCATTAAGGATTTAATTAGAGACTGTGCATTAGATTTCACATGGAAAATTCTATAATACGAAGAAGGCTTCCTTATAAAGTGCTGCAGAGTTAGTTCATTAGTTGCAACAATAAAATTTTATCACTGTGCATAAAAAAGAAAGAAAAGTTTTTCCAACTAACTGAAATCTAAGAAAGGGCGTGTTGAAAAATATTCTGAAGCAACGCCTAATTTCCGCATGTCTAAGGAATAACCATAAATATCTTGCTTTTAATTTATTGTTAGAAGATTATGAAAGAATCAGTGTTCTTTAAAAGTAGATCGTTGATTTCTCGATGCTATATATGGACATAGGAATCTCAGCATCTCTTGATGGTCTCAGGATTTTGAGTGGCAGGTGGTTATGACGTCATCGCGGAAACTTTTTATCTCCGTTACTCCATTAAAGAAGGATGTAAATAAATATGCCAGACTTCTGTGTTTGTGTGTTTGAACCAGCTTCCTCACGCTTTGCAGCCGAAAAGGTTGGATTGGTTCCAAGGGAGGGGGGGGGGGGGGGGGAATGCCAGGGTAAAAGAGCATCAATTTAAAATTTTAACCCAAGCTTAGAAATCCCGCGTTTTTTTTTTTTTTAGGAATTTTCTATGAATATGATTTTATTTCATCACGAAGTATGAAGTAAATAAATTTTTTTAATTCGCTGATGCCTATTATCTTCCTTGTTTCATTTTTGTAATGTCATATGAAACTTGATCGTGATTCAAATGAATACTGTTTCTTTAATACATGTTAGATTTGTAATAGGGGAACTACAATCTGTAGGCTAGATGAGACCTCTCACAGATATTAAAGTAATTAGTGTGGCTTTTGGGAATATTATGTACAGCAAAATACAGGTTTTAGAAATGGAGCCGCAGCTTTCGTTCTTCTATACTACGCGGTCAGTCACACACACTTCTGATGAAGCACTGAAATGTTCAATAAAAATACTTCTAAAAATTATAAAGGTTAGAGGTCTTACGGTCTATCGATCGCATGGACATTATTCATTAAAATAATGTCCCTACTATGATTATTGACACTCCAACTGACCGAGTTAGAGGAATATCATTTATTTTAGGACTATCAACCTTGGGAAACATTAAGCTCCGATTGGTGTAACTTCGAGATCATTAAAGGAGTGGTCTAAAATCATACATTTTAATGAAATATTTATATTCAGATTTTTATTACCCATTCAGTTTTAGTTGAAAAAATTGGAGTTTCTTTTATTTAAAATGTTAGTCTTAAGAATATTAAATACGATTCATATAACCAAAAATTCGAACTTCATTAATCATAAGAATATTATTGAATCATACTATAGGAAATATAATTATTTTCTTCATTTGCACCATTTTTCTTACTAGATATATATCTCTATTACTAAGGGTTCAGAAATTAACTGTTGATCCCTTATTAACGTGAATATTTTGTATGTATTGAAAGATGTTTGCCTTAAATGACATTGAATTACATTGGAGATATTTTAAAAGACAAACCTTTTTCTTGCATTTATTTTTCTAGAAAATATCGTTTCCTATTAATTTATTTCTTACAGACTCGCGCTAAAAAAATGAACTTTTTTTTTTTTTGATTTGGTTGAGAATTGACACCGACATTTTTGAAACTTTTGTCAGCCTGGTGTGGTGGTACTATGTTGATAGAAACTAATTTATTATCACAAACATAACCTGCTCGTGCAGGTTAAATTTTATTTTTAATTTGTGTGATATATATTATTAGGAAATATGCTTAAAATATTTTTTTATATAGCGCAAAATAATAGGTTTCATGGAGAAGATAGATTTTAAGATGTATAAATTATTTTTGTTCTATAATCTTTTTTGAAGTTATCAGAGGGAAAACATCAAAATATTGTTTAATTTTTGTTTAAAATTTTAATTGAATTTTCAAACAAAATGCGGACAATCATCTTTATTATAAGTAAAGATAAAGATTAAGATAATCTCATTTTAAATGATACTTTATTTTGTAACATGACATGATTTAGTTGTTCATCAGTTTACTTACTACTGAACTTGATTTATTATATTTCGTAAGAAGTTAAATTTTACACTCAAATTTTTGAAAAAAGTGCAGTGATATTTTAAATTTTTTTCTTCAAAAGCTGGCAATTCTGTCCAAAAAATTTATAGATCATTTCACCTATTTATATTAAATAGTTATTGCGCAGTCAGTTTTAATCATTCATACCATATATCTAAAAAATCAAAAGTAGGAGGAAGGTGTCAGATTTGTCCAGCAATCAATTTTTTTTATTTATCAATAAATAAAGCATAATAAATAAATTAGTTTTAAATTTGTAAAAATTTCAGTTTCTAATAGGACCAACGGAGATGGATTAGATTAAAGACAAAATAAATTATTGTGGTGGTATGTGGATTATTATGATCTGTGCAGGAAGCAACAGGACGAATGTTGTTTGAAACATTTCTTTAATAATCACATTCACACACTTAAACATACACTAACACAAAGACAAGATATTCACGCGCGCGGCTTCACAGTTCAGCATCCCATCTCCTTCTAATTACAATCGCAATGCATTATGGGATGGCCTAATCAGGTATCGCCATCTAGTATCCAAAAGAGAAGATAAGTGTAATGCAACTGCTACATTATTATTTATACTTGTTTTGAAATTTTTGAATAAATCTTATTTTTATTTGTCCGCTTCTCTGGCTAACGTATTGGTTGAAGTTCTGAAAATTTGTCTCCTTTCATTGGGAAACTTCTTACAAAAACTTAATTGAAAATGTGTAACATCTCAGAATGCATATTCAACTATCTATAGTGTTGTTGATAAAGATACCGCTAATCGCGTACTATTACGTTGTTAGTAAAAGTATTTGCAATCTTGTCCATAAACAAATATTGGATTTGAACCGAAGTTTGATGTTGGGTGGTATCTAATCGAATATTCGTTTATTGGTTAAAAGTATCTATCTATTCAAAGTAGACTATAACCAACCTTCCAAGGCGAGTCTTCTAGAAAATCAAAAATGAGCATCTTCCCCTTTCTGTAAGAAAAAAGCTATAGTAGAATCAATTATGTGATGAGTGAAAAAAAAATTGGTTATTTTCTGATCTTTGTTTTAAATTAGCTGCATTTATTAATTTGTATTTAAAAAAAATGTAAAGTAATTTTTACAAGCGTAAATAGTAAACAAATCCAGTACATGTTTATGACATCATCTTCTGAAATTGTGCTTAATGCACACACACACACACACAAAATGTATACTTTATTTTGAGAATCCCAGATCTAGTTATATGAAATCTTAAAAGATTTTCTGTCTTTAAAAGAGCGTTCTTCAATCTGAGGTAGGGATGACCAGTGTATTTTTTATCTCCTTTCCTGGTTTTTAACTTTTGACTTAAAATTTATTCTGGGAGATTAGACTATATCTTAACATTAGGTTTATGGTATATGCTTTATTTAAATAGGTGGTCAGAATTTTATTTTTGTTTCATGGTGAGAGTTCATCGACATGGTACTGTATTGCACAATCAGTTAATGGATGTTTTTTTTTAAGCCTCTGAACAAACATTTTGACACCAAATGATGTAGATTTAGAAAAACAATCTTGTTTAATAACAAGCTTTTAGTCAAGCAGCAAGTAACTGGATGACGGCTGAGCAGTTTCTCGGCTTCAGATGTTAAACTAAAATTAGCTCTGACTTTTATAAGAATGGAATAGGTCTTTTAACGATAAAAAATTAAATAAATAAAGGATTGATTTTTTTTTTTAATTCCTCGACGCCTACTGAAATATTTTACTCGTATCGTTTCCACTCTTCATCAAGCAGAAATTCAATGCCTTTAGATTTTTATCTTTGTTTTTCTTATGATGGATAATACTGGAAAAGAAAAAGTGTATGACGTTAACCGTGCTCTTATTCTCCGACACTTGTTCTATATCCCACAACTTAAGATTCTTATATGTTCTCCTTATTCCCCCCTCTCCCACTTTTTTCAATCTTTAAGTTAACTCTTGCTTTTCGATCATAATGACACAGACAAGGTCAAGTGGCCCATCATAACTTGTTGTTTTTGAGTTTTTGCTTTAACACCATAATGTTATTCGTTTTCAAAATTTAACTCGGAGTTTTTTTTTCTAACATTTTAAATAAAAAAAAATAATTGGTTCATTTTATTAAAAAATTCTTATGAAATAAGAATTTTGTCCTCGATTGATAATCATGTAAATATTAAACATATTTTTATGTAAAATAAATACAGTGGATTCAACTATCTGGCCTTAGGTGGCGAAAGAGTGGACTAGAGTTGCCGCATTTATTCATGTTTTCTATTCCTTATCAAGGTTCCCACGGACATTAAAAAGGTCCTAAATATCAGATTTCTGTTAGGATCCCCTAAAGAGGCCATAATTTGTTTCTAGCCCCTTTTCCTATTCGTGGCTTTAATTTTCTGTTTACTTAAACCCCCAGCCCTAAAATTTGCAGAAGTTTATTTATGATGCAAAATCGAAAATTGCTGGGCGAGTTATGACCTGCATAAAGATTGCAAACGCAAATACGCTGAATACGCAAAAAGTGATGAATCGGTCTGGTAAAATATAGGAGGGGAGCATCCGTTTGTATCTCGGAATGGATGCTCGAAGGTCCTTACTTAATGCAGAGAATTCGGAGACTGGATAGTTTTTGTAATTTCATCATAAATTAAGCAACAGTAAAGATATTTTAAAGTTTTTAGACTTTATATATACATACAGTGGGTAAAAAAAATTTCTAGTACGGAAGACAAAAATAAAAATAAACTAGCTTAATTTCTAATCTTTTGTTTTTTACCTTTATAAACTACTTATATATTGCTAATATGAGCCTTTAAAAGGGATTTTCATAATAAATTTCTCTTTTTTACAAAACTTAGCAAGTCCGTTTGTGTCTTCAAATGGAAATTCAGAAATCCATTCGGGAATTAATAATTCGGTTGCGAAGAAATGGATTATTTATGAAAAAAAAATTAGTAAATGACTTACAAACCAAAGTCTACAGTGCAGTATATTATTGAAAGATACCGTGATGAGTAAACATTTGAGGATAGAGATCGATCCGGAAGATCTCCGAAATTAAATCGCTTGCATAAAAGAAATATCATGTGTAAGATGCAAGATAATCCCTCGGATTAGTGCACCTCAACTTGCAACTGATTTAATGGTTAATTACAATATTAAATTCGCATTTTAAATTGTGAGAAATGTCATTTAAAAAAAAAAAGGTTATAATGGATGTGGGGCCCGTAAGAAGTCTGTTATAAGTCTCTGCTACAGAGAAAGCGTCTCAAGTTTACAAAGAAGCATATAAGCAAGCCTCTATCTTTTGGGGAATCGGTCCTTTTTAGTGATGAATCAAAATTTAATATCCGTGGGTCAGATGGTCGAGTTATGATCTGGAGGGAATCAAAACAGTATGTGTTACTTAAGAATGTATGTGGAACTGTGAAGCACGGTGATGGTTGGAATATGGTATGTGTATGTATAAGTGCTGCTGGTGTCGGATATTTATGTTTTATAAATGGAAATATGGATAGGTACATACATCTTGACATTCTAAAACAAAACGTTTTAACCAATGCAGATAACTGTCCCTTGGAATGGACTTTACTTTTCAGCAGGACAACGATCCTAAGCACACCTCAAGATTTGTCAAGAGTAATGTCTGTATAATGTTAAAAAACAGCTTCATAGCCAGCCCTCCCCAGTCTCCTGATTTAATCCTTATAGGACACTTATTGGAAAAAAATCGGCCGTGAACTAAAAAAATACGACATAAAGAACAAGGTTGAAAAGGGTCATTCAAGACATTTGGAGTAGTATTTCTCCAGAAACAACAAAAAAAACTGATTGGGGTTATGCCAGAACATTTGAGAGGAGTGATAAAGGCCAAAGGAAGGCCTACGGTTCATTAAATGGTAGTTGGTCAGCAAAAAAGAAGGTTTTTCATGTACTATGTAAATATCGTACGGAGACTTTTTTTTTTGTTCCTTATTAGTGGCATTTTTTTATTCTTTCAATATAAGTATTTAATTTTCTTCATAGTTTTCCCTTTATAATATTCAAAAATAATAAATGAAATTGTGTTAAATCAATTTTAAAATTTTTATTTTCATAACAAAATATTTTGTGCCAAAAATTAAACTTTAATTAACAGTCATTGCTGCTTACGGAAACTTTTTTTACCCACTGTATATATATACATATATATAAATGACATTCATATTAGCGACAGAAAAATGGGCTAAACGCTTTTTCACCTGAGGCAGAGGCTTTACCTCTAAAGTTAATGATTCTGAGTGACTATTTTTTGTTATAAACTCTATCACAAATTGTTAGCAAGCTTATTTTTGGAGAAATAATGTGATTGTGTTGTAGAGATTAAAATAATAAAATATCTAATTAGCTCGATCTAAAAAATATTTAAAATACTATTTTTATGAAAATTATTTTCGCTCTGTTAAGATCTCTATTTATCTCTCGTTGCATTTGTTAAGATGAGATTTTGTAATCGACTTTTCCCTAACCTGCTAAAATTTGGCTGACTAAAAATTTGAAATTCTGAATGATTGAAATGTGTATTGTAAAAGACACAAATTACTTTTACATATTTTTAGCAATTAATAGTAATTTATTAATTAAGCTCAATATTGAATCCATGCATGGAACGAAACCTTGTAGTGAATTTAAGAAAAATTAATTTAAATTTATTTTAATAATGAATTATTTTTTAAATAATGATTAAGCTGAAAATAATAGTTCTAGTCTATTAGTTCTATAAAAAATACACATTTAAAAATTTATTTTTATTAAAACAGTTTTTTTAATTATTATTATTATTATTATTATTATTGAAAAAGTTGACGATTTTTTTGTTTGAGCCGAATATCTAAATCATGTTTTTTCTGGCTCTTTCAAATAAAATAAGATTTAGCTTGAAATAGATACAGCTTCCATATTTACATTATTACTATGAAATTATAATGATTTAATTAACCGGTATAATACTGATTATTCATTCAAATCTGTAAGCATGAAATGGATTTGCACTATTACTATTTATTTAATTTTAATTATTACATTTAATTTTTTTGATGAACTATAATAGCACCTTCCTCATTTTATATTAAGTGTTTGATTTTAGATATTAAGATCAAAAAAAAAAAAGGTTGTTGCTGTTTTTATTTAAGTTGAAGAAAATGTGTAGCAATTTTCTATTTATTTATTTATTATTATTATTTTTTTAATTTCATATAAAAATCATGGTATCTCAGTTTTCGTAGAAGCACCATTCTAATTTGTTGCTTTTCCTCTCTCAGACCTACTCTGGCCTCTTCTGCGTCGTAGTCAATCCATACAAGAAGCTTCCTATCTATACAGAGAAAGTTATTGAGCTGTACAAAGGTAAAAAACGACATGAAGTGCCGCCACATATTTTCGCTGTCACGGATGGCGCCTACCGTAGTATGTTGCAAGGTGAGTTAGTGTATTTCAAATGTTATTTCTGGGGGACTCGAATTGGCATTCCAAAAAATAAAATGTTTAACGGTTTGTTTAACGTAGTTATTCATATATGTATGTAAGCTGTTGTCTTCTTAGAATTGAGTCAGTTGGAGACTGTATCAAGAATCTATATATATTATAATATCATTTACCATTCAAGCAGTTTAGTATTTAACCAATGCTTCGTTGATACCGTATAGTATTCTACAACAAATGGCAATTTCTTTCTTTCTCTCTCTCATCGTAAAATGATGCTGAACACTTGTTGCATCATTAACATGTTGCAAAAATGAATGCTCGGAATTACGAGGTATGTTTTCATTCGCAGTTGCAATTTCGTTCTTAACTATGCAGATAATAAGTAAGATCTTTCTTCCCTAGCTTTCAACAAGAGGGGGGGAAAATTAAGGAATTGAAATATTGAAAGCGTTCTGAACTTCACAGTAACAATGAAAACCATTGCACAAATTCAGATGTTGTTAGGGTAAAGCGCCAAAATATCACATAATTTTTAATTTGATATAAATTTAATTTAATTGATAATATATAATTCTAATTAATATTCTTAAAAATAGCAAGGAGATGCAAATCGTGACCTTCGATATTCTACTTTCCCATCATCTAAGAATATCTGTGCTAAATTTATAGTTTAGTTTGGTTTAGTTTTGTTATATTAACGTTCCGCTTTAAAGCAACACTAGGGCTATTTGGGGACAGACCTCGTCATTTTGAACCATGGTCAGATGACGAGGACGACACCTAACCTGGTACTCCCCTCTCCTAACTTCCAACCACACCAGCAAGAGAATGTTTGGCCCCAACGGATTTAACGTACACTTACACGCCGGTTCTTCGACGGAATCGCACCTCGAACCTGAAACTTTCCAGTTCCGAAGCCAAGACCTTATCACCAGGCCACCGTTGCTCCTTTAAAAATTCTGAAGCGACTCCATCAAAGCACAATTATTCCTTTGCACTCTCCGAGAGTTAAAATAGAGAAGTGAAATGAGGTATAATGAAGTGAAGCTAAATTTTTATGGGAAAATTTCAATAGAATGTTTCGAATCGAGGTGCCCTTTTAAATTATTTTTCATATTTGCTAATGAATGTTAATACTCGTGCTTATTGGTATTGACGAATAATTACAAAAGCTTAAGCTATTCCGAATAAATGCAAGTGTGGCTGTTTTAGAACACTCGAGTATTTTTTAAATCTGTGCCACCTGGCGACATCACGTTCGCGTCTCGTGAAAATTATCGGGTAAGTGCTGGCGACACCACATAGGTATCCCGCGAAAACTGCCTGATCTAATGATAACTAAAATGATCTGAACCAATCCTACTTGCGCCAAATAAAAGTATCCCAATTACATATGCGAAGAGCATAGCGTTAAGAAAGGAGTAGAAACGCCTTGTCGCAAGTTCGAGACTGGATTCCGCTCAAGATACGATGTATATGGACACCTGAAGTACATTAAATCTATTGGCGGGAAAAAAAAAAACATAAAGCAAATGTGTTGTGTATGTTGATAGTCATCTGGTTATTTCTTTTGGTGTATATAGCGTCATCTGACCATTTCAAACCAATTCTTTTGTAGTTTATAAACCGGGGTGTCAGTTATACTAACTATAGTCTAATTAACAAATGGAAAAAATAGAAATTTACAATAGGTGAAACTGGAGATATGTGTAAATGCATTTTTTGTTTGTTTTCTGAAGCACAGTTGTAGCAATTCAGGTAGTTTCCTCTTTCACCAAATTATTGCCAGTGGATATCATTATTTCGTTTGTCTTTTATTAGTGTGGTCTGCTGATATGTATTTTAATTTGTTTCTTCATTTGAGTTGTATCGAATATTTAATTAAAAAATGTTAATCTGGAAATTCACAATTTATATTTTCTATCTTTGTGTAAGTTATACAGAATAGAGTTACGGTATCTTTCATACCAAAAGAGCAAAAATGTCTATAATCGCTATAAATGCAGAAAATTAGAATAATTTATATTCTAATTGACGGGGAATAATCTAGTTCAGCTCGTCAGCATAACGCCTCCGAGACTGCTACATTTGGTATGCTTCAAATCTGTTCAAAATTAATGCAAATAAATAAGTTTTTTTAAGCCTTTGGCAGAGCTAATATGTAATTTTTTTTTGTTTTTAAACGTTATTTCTTTTGACCCTGTCTTGTATATTTAAATAAATTTAAATTAACATTTTTAAAAATCAAATTTAAAAGTTGAACGTAAAATTTTTGTGATATTATGGTATATATGTAAGCTCCAAAATAAAATGATCTTTTTCTTCGTCTTTTATACCTCTACGAATGATTATATTCTTACCTCATTATTCAACACAAGGTTATATCTAATTTAATGTCATGTTATTGATCAAAAATCTAGTTCATCTAAATCTTCATAAGGAGGTATATCTGCTAATGACACTTGTTCCTGCGGTTCATCCGTTTTTTCATCTCCTGGATGATCCTTCGGTGGAAGCTCTTTTACATCAGGTTGGCTTAAAGTTGGTCCTTGCTTGCCCACACCTTTGGGTTTACCTGTTCCAGTCGGATGTGCTCCATCTATTTCTGGTGGAATGTATTTCTTGTAATCTTGCAGTGCTTCGCAGAGCTGCTTGTTTTCCGAAAGGTGGTCTGCTGTACTTCTGGTTAGTATAGTTCTAGGGATAGAACCGAGTGCTCCTTTCATTTTGCTTATCAAATGGCATTTGTTTGGTGGATGGTGCTTGTTAGAATCGGCAAAAAGTTCGAGATCAGAATCGCTGTTTTTGATTTTTACGAAAACCGCCTGCGATCGTGTTGCTATTCTAGAAGTGCCCACACTTGGTTTGTATGTGTCGTGACGTAGCCATACTTCATTGTCTAGATTATTTCCTTTATTGAATGACATCTTCCTGAATTGGATTTTTCATCGAGCCTGTTTGAATGAGTCTTTTAAAGTGACTGTTAGATCTATTACGAATTTAAATTGAATTTCCGAGTTAAACCGAGGAGATTTGTGAATTTAGAGCATTCTGTATTTGTTTTGACTCATGTTCATTTCAAATAACCGCTGCGTGGTTTTTTGGCTCGCGTTCAATAGTTTTCGTGCTCAGGTAAAGTGAATGTAAATATTGCGTTGAGAGTAACGACTGCTATCTCTTCAATAATTATTTTCAAATAAAAAGCGGAAGCCAGTGAAAAGAAACCTAAAGATCATTCTCCGTGTGAACAAAGCAATTCTCCTGGTTTTGCTATGTTCTTAGAATAACGCATGCACGAAACGTGTTTCTGTTTTGTTTGTAGATAAGTGGAATTTTCTTTCGCATTAATATTAAAAAAATAATAAATGCAATGGAAGGACAATCTTACTCTTTCTTCTGGCAAATCAATCTCATTTTTAATTTTTAATATCATAATTTTAATTTTAAAAATGCCTTAATCGGGTATTAACTTGAACTTCATTCATGTTTGGCAAAGATGGTAGAAAACGTTATTGCACATAGCATCTAATATCTGATAACATTCGTTGCTTGAATTTGCTTCGTTGCTCGTTATATGTACTAAGATGTGCAATGTATTCCGACATAAAATGTATCACGTGAACAATTGAATTCATCTAATGACTAACTTAAAATGACTTTTTATGAAAATTGATTCGTCACAAACTCTACGTAGTGGAAAACGCAAAGTTCAGTTCTTAGCTTAATTCAGAAGATGATTATAGATTTTTTTTTATTTTTAATTGTTTGATATGACTCAACTCTTTCTGAACTTAAAGAGAACTGAGCACTCGTTTTAACTACCTTCTGTAGATCTAACCAAAAGTTGGTTCCTCCTCTTCTGGACGGTGGCATGGTAGTAAGGTCTTGGCTTTGGAACCAGAGAGTTTCAGGTTCGGGACCTGATTCCATCGAAGAACCATCGTGTAAGCGGGCCTGGCGAACGTGGCCAAACGTCCTCTCGCTGGTGTGGTGCAGAAGTTGGTGCCATCATCAGATCGCTGAAAATTACGAAGTCCGTGCCAAACTAACTCGAATATTGCTTTAAAACGGACGTTATAACTGAACAAAACTCGGAACGGTTTTATGCAAACATTTGAGCAGAAGATAAGATGTATTATCATTTCCACATTTTCAAAGCCAAGTTTTATGATTCGTCACTTATTCGTTCTCCTGCCTCCCTATATATATATATATATATATATATATATATATATATAAAAAAATATTTCCAAAATTTTTATGAACAGCTTCGTTTCCTTCGTAATTAGATGTGAATTTATTTCATTCACTTGTGAACTTAGAAAAAAAAATGTTTTTTTAGTGCACATGCGATTCTTATTTTTAAAATCACGAAGAACCCCCCTTATAAAACTTTCATTATCAAAAATTCTCTGTGATGTCCATAAAAATCTGTCGTCACTCTGTGCTGCCTTGTCATCAGTCTGAGTCGTTCGATATGTTCGCACTTGAAGCACACTCTTCGATCAATCGTCTCATTTTGACATTCGCATCGTCTACCAATTATTTGACTTGTAATATTAAGGCCAAAGATCTCGATGATTCACCACAGGAACGGGAAAGAAAAATATTCCCAAGAGAATGATGGCGCAAAAATATACACATTTCAATTTGGGCGTTGTTCGCTTAAAAGTGCTTTATCTTCCTCGAACTAAAATTGACGTCATTCTGCTGTGGATGAAGCAGAAACCGTCGCCTTTTCGAAGAAGATATTGCGGAAATTGACCGATTCCCCCTCCTGAAAAAATGGTGTCGTAAGTGCAGAGGTCTTCGTCGAAAAATTCTGCAGTCTTGAGTCAAAAGAAAAGCTTTTCAAGAATGTAGCGGCGAACCTCCGGCAGGTGGATGACCTTGTCAAGAACGATGCTATCATTGCTGCGTCGCCGATTTTCTCTCCTCTGTCCCGACTTACTTTACTTTCTCTTCTCTTTTCTTTTCCCTCGTTATTAAGCAGTTCGCTCTGCTGAGGGTTAAGGTCAAGGCTTTCAAAAAATATTTTTGTGGCGCTCTATTTTTTTTTAAATGTGATGCAATATGAAGATAGCGTGGCTGTATATAACTTGAATTATCTATTTATGAAATGACGATGCGCCAAATGACTGTCTACTTGTTAGATTTTGGCTTTTCCTACTAATACTTAAGGGGTCTAGTTAGAAGATAAGATTTTCTAAACTTAATCTAAGGAAGCTAGTTTGAGGAGAAGTATTGAACATAATCTAATTAAGATAATAAATTACTCATAAATAGTTTCTTACTTAAAATTTCAATGAAGAAGCGGACAAGACTGCCAAATTGACCGCTCCTTCAATCGCTACTACTATCCCTGTGAGCGGCATAAGGAAACGTATTAAACAGTGGGATCTGGAGACAAACAACTAACTTCGTCTTATCAAACGCCATGTTCAACCTTCACCCTCTTTCGCAAACAGAAAAGCAAACACTATTTTAACTCGTTTACGCATTGGACACACTAGATTAATTCATATCCACTTGTTGCTAGGTGAACTACCACCTCTGTGTTCGAGATGTCATTGTCAAATATCTGTCCAATATCTATTGTCAGATTGTCCAAGTTTCAATGTCCAGCGTTTACGGTTTTTTTTTTTTTTCAAAAGTCTAGCACTCCGTTATCTTTCTTGCTTGATAAGATACCTCATGTCTGACTCTGCATTTTTAAAGTCCACAAAGTTTTATCCATTTATTTAAATCTTGATTACATTTTAGAATTTCTGCTCACATTCCGTTTAATGACTGTTTGAAAATGATATAATTTTGCTTATTGTTTGGCGTGACATGGTCAACATCATGGCTCTTACGCCAGAAAACCCGAAACAAATCAATCAAACCATCGTGCCTAAAAAACCCATTTTGCTATTATTATTTTTCTTTCAGGCTCATAAATCCAAATGGATCATGCTAAAGTGACATTATTTTATGTAGAATAAATTTTCAAATGAAGATCTTGTTGAAGGATAAAAAATATTAAATCTGGTTAATATTTTTAATGTGATATTTTTCACCAATTATTTGTAAATTTGCTTAACCTTTCACTCTCTGTCAGGTCACTTAAATTCTGTCATTTTTTTAAACACGTTAGCTATGATTTTAGGTTAACAAGATAGTTTTTGCAGTGCTTGTGTGTCAGATATGGTAGAAAATTAAATTGGACTCATATCTTCCTACCTAATTAATGTAATAGATTACTTTCATGTTGATTTCGACAGTAAAAAAGTACATCAAAAATGATTATGATTATAATTGCATTTTTTTTCCGTCAAAAAATGCGTATAAAATTTCCTGAAGTGTGGTAATTTTATTTTTGTAAACTCTTGTTCTACATCGCTGCTAATAATTAAGAAGCTTGTGGAGAGAGGGGAATCCTGTTTGACCTAGAACTTCCAAATTCGGCATGGGCCGCGGTAGCCTGATGGTAAGTTCTCGGCTTCGGATTCGAAAGGGTACAGGTTGGAGACCCGATTCCACCGAAAAACCGTTTTGTAAGCGGGTCTGATGCACTTAAAATCAGTCAGGGCCAAACGTCTTCCCGCTGATGTGGTGTGGAACTTTGGAAAGGGGGTGCCAGCTCAGATATTGCGCTCGTCATCTGACCGTGGTTCAAAATTGCGAGGTCAGTCCCAAACTAACCGTAGTTTTGCTTTAAAGCGGGACATTAACTTAACTAAACAAACTAATCCCAAGCCTTTAGTGTGCTCATTGACTCATGTTCAGTCAAGAGCGGCCAGTGCTCTGTTGCAAGACCCTCAGCTGTTTTCTGTGCTTAATTATAATAACTAACTTATTTAATTTTTCAAGCGATATCTAAATACGGAAACGATCTTATGGTTTCTGGTTCGAGACCCGATTCTATCGAAGAATCGTCGTGTAAACAGGTCTTGTGCACGTTAAATCGGCGGGGCCAAATGTCCTCCCGCTGGTGTGGTGTGTAAGAGTTTGGAGAGCGGGTGTCAGCTCTGGTGTCGTCCTCGTCATCTGACTGTGGTACAAAAGTACGAGGTCCGTCCCGAAGTAGCCCTAGTGTTGCTTTAAAATAGGAAGTGAATATAATTAAACTAAACCAAACTCCAAATTTCTCACATATATTCTTTAAATGATGGGAAAGTACAATTGACCCACGAAAATCTCGAAGGTCATGATTTGTACCTCGGAGTTATTTTTTAAAATGTTAATTAGAATTGTAATAAATTAAAAATGAAGTGATATTTTGTTGTTTTAGTCTTAACAACTTCTGAGTTTGTGCAATGGTTTCATTGTTACGATGAAATTCAGACCGTTTTCAACATTTCATCAAATATTTAATCGCATAATTCCCCCCCCCCCTGTTGTTGAAAACTGAGGAAGAAAGATCTTGCTTATTATCTGCGTAATTAAAAGTGAAACTGCATTACTGCGAAAGACAACGTGCAGTTAGGCGATAAATTACATGTACAGTTACGCTTTTGATGACAATATGATATGCGATTTGACACCATTAGGAAAAGTAATGTGCACTATAAACAAAATGGCGTAAAGTTATAAAAATAACACGAGTTATGTCTATCTCATTTTTATGTTTAAAAATATTGTGTTGAGGAATCATGAACAGAGCAAGTTACGCATAAGTAACATAATTGAAATGAAATATATCTAATATTCTTCTCGAACCAGTGTAGCTAGTGTTTTTATAATTTTCTTAGCAGATTCTGTTTTAATTTGGAAGTTAGTGTTTTCATGATGGCGTATGTATTGTTGAAATAAGGAAAATTTTCGTCGGTTTTTTTTTTTGAAATTTTTTAAAAATTAATTTCACTTTCTTGCCATATCGATTGGTCTAATTCGAGCTTTAAAACGCATTTTATTCAACCACTTGGTATGTTTTGAAATGTTTCTTAACTTGAGAAATTATTGCATACCTTCAGTTTAAATGTCCTTTTTCTGAAGCTGAAATGAAGGCCCCATTTGACTAATGGTTCATTTGCGATTTCACTCAGAATCTGAAGGACACGTCATTAAAAATCCGCATAAAGAAGCTAATGGGAACAAATGTTCTCCTGTTGGTGTGGTATAAGGAGATGGGTTGCTCCCTTATGTGTCACAGAAACCGTATGACCGTGCTCCTATTAAGTCCACCCCGAAATGATTCTCATGTAATTTTAAAATGGAATATTCATCTACTTAAATTATGCTGAAAATAAAATCAATTGTAAAGTTGCAATAACAATTCCATTTCGAAAATAACGTGAAAGTTTGAGATAATCACTCTTGGTTGAATTCCAACTGAAATTTACATTCATCAGAGATATGAATACTCGTTATCTAAATGTCAATTTAAAGCCACGCGTATTTTAATACGATTGTGTTTACTAACTGAATTCTAGATAAATTGCATGTTACGGTATGCATGCAGAAAAACAATCCAAAACATTCTACGGACTGTTGGATTTAGAGCTACTAAATTCGACACTTAGTTATTTCTTGGTTAGTGTGCGCTCTGAGAAAGAATTTCTCAACATTTTAATTTTTTAGTTAAAAATAAGGAAAATATAATATTATCTCCCATGACAATTTCGGAGCATAATATCGCACAAAAGCCATTTTTAAACCAATTTTTTTTAATGTATTTCTTAACTGCTTTTCAATTATTTGTTTTTTATAATCGAATTTAAATAAGTTTTTAAAAAATATTTTTAAGCCTATTTTGCATCATTGCTCTTTACTCCTTTAGTTACTGCATTGACGCACATACGCGTTATGATGCTGTTAAATTCATGTTATGTGTAACCATTATTAATACTATAATTAAGTGTTAATTTTTTAAAATATAATATAGAAACATATGACATTTGCCTAAATCAAGCTACTTTGTTTCGGAGTCGAGGTTCGAATATCCCTTCTTTCGTGATTAGCGCAGTTTGATAGTTTGCTCACATTTCATCCATGGTAGTTTTAAATGGCTCGTAGACTAGTTAAGTGCTTCGCGCAGTAACATTATTTTTCCTTGTACTTCAGTGACTCCTTGTACGAGAAAAACTATATTTTCTATTGATATAAATCAGACGTGTCATAACAAAGGAAGGGAATCGGCATATTTTTAACAGGTGATTTCTTAGATAGCTGATATGTAGATATCTCTTTTTATGCATTCCGTTAAAATTGTTTTTTTTTTTAATGGATTCCGGTCGTTACCATTTTGTTTTATTTTCTGTCTGTATACGTCGCGACCTTTCATCTCGTAAAACTGGTTTAAAGTCATGTAGTAGTTCCTATAATACTTGTTCGGAATTATTGGAATATCAGCAGAACTGTTTTTTTTTATTATTATTATTAGATACGTCTAGGACGAAGTTCACATTGTTTAAGTTCCGTGGACCGCATTAGATTTTGGATTTAAGGTAGCAGTTATAATAGCTCTTTTTAATTTTCTGCAAAAATTTTTTGGTGATGAAATTAAAAACGATTTGAATAGAAGAATTTTAATGATTTACATTTTTGGAACAATAGGGGAGTTTTCTGAAAGAAGAACCGATATTTAATTCCAGTTTCGAAGCTTAAGATGACTATAATATGTTTTTTTACGGATGTGTTTAGCGTTCTTAAATATCTGAGAAATTTTCAGCTCTAAAAAAATAGTGGGGAGGCGAGAAAGTGAATGTCCCCCTTCCTTAAGTCTCTCATGTTCTTTGTAGTCTCATTTCAATTGGTATGTTGATCTATCCACAAGGCAATGCAAGATACAGGATTTTCAGCCACCTCTCAAATTTTGGTATAAATATTGGCTCGGAAGGGAATCTCATATTTCGGACCAGAGGTGGATGGGAATTTTTTTTTCTCCGAATAATTATTAAATTGGTGGTTTTTATTGTAATTAATTTTTAATGCTAATATGATAATGGCCATTTTTGTGAATTTTTTTTTATTGTTAAAAAATAAGTTATTTTGAGTCATTTCGAAATCTACTTGCAATGGCAAATAGTTTTAAGATTAGTACGATATTTAAAGACATTTCCGAATTATTTTACCGTCTCTCAATTTCCAAATCGCTTAACTCATTGCTCCTTATGCCGAGTGTTCTAATTAATTTTTATTTGGAAAGATATTAGTTTTCCTAAGCTCAGATTGTTATTAAATTCTATTACATTCAATTCAGATTATTTCTAGAATAAATGAATTAATTTTCCTTTTTGTTGTTCTGATCATTAGTTTCATCGTCACCTTTCTGTACAAATCATATATGAACATGTATAAAAGGATATCCAGGAGTAAAAATCGCTAAGAAGTTTACGAATACAAGAGCTTTTAATGTTTGTATGAAATAGAATATTTTACTAATATATTTAGGAATGTCCCATCCATCAATCATCGGATGTGATTTAAATTCCTGAATATTTTAGTATTGATGATGATTTTAAAATACTTTGAATATTTAAATTTTACTATCAGAAGTTGGAAAAAGAAAAAAAAAAAATGTTACACATCCTTTTATTTTTGTAAGCTTATAAATACTAAATGAAACTTAAATGTATGCATATGTTTGTTCTTAAGAATAATATTTCTTTTGCAGATCGTGAGGATCAATCAATTTTGTGCACGTAAGTGATTTTTTTTTTATTTTGTGAATCTTTTTATCCGTAACTTGATAATAATAATAAAAATAATAAATGTAACAGATATATATTTATAAACTTTGTTTCTTTATTATTACTTAAGGAAATATTAGGCGTACATACATCATATATACAGGGTGTTTCAGTGAACCGTTTCAAAACTTCTAAGAGGGGTAGGGTACATCCTGACAACTCGAAATCATTGGGCAATGTGGGGTCGGAAATGCTTTCCTGAAGCGATGTTGTACACAGAAGCACCATAAAGAAAAGTGACCGTAAATGAGAAATCGTTTTAATAATACATGAAAAGAAGCAAAAGGTACATGGATTAAAGTAAGTGTTCGAAGTTTCTTCCATGGGCTACAATGCACGCCTCACATCTCCGACGCATGGACATCCGAACATTCTGGAATACTCCAGGCATATCTCGAATCGCTCCGGCAGCTACTGCGATTCTTGCAACGAGCTTCTCGGCAGTGTCAACAGGGGTGTCATAAACTAGCGATTTCATATGACCCCAGAAATAAAAATCAAGACATGATAAGTCGGGTGACCGAGCAGGCCAACGCACGGGACCCTCACGTCCGATCCACCGTTGACCAAATGTGACATCCAGGTAGTTACGAATATCTCCGCTATAATGGGCAGGGGCTCCATCGTGTTGGAACCACATTGTCTGTTGCGTTGATGCAGAAATCTGTTCATCTCTCAAAAGTTGTGGCAATACTTGCTGAAGAAAGAGCAAGTACGTAGGTCCGGTTAGACGACCCGGTAACAGGTAAGGTCCGATGAGGCGATCTCCCACAATACCAGCCCATACATTGACCGAAAATCGATTCTGTGCTGCTCGACGTCGTATTGCATGCGGGTTCTCGACTGCCCAGATATGGTCGTTATGTGTGTTGAAAATTCCTTCCCTTGTGAAGGATGCCTCATCGGAAAACAACACTTCAGCAGGAAAAAAGGGATTTGTAGCACATTTTCCCAGGTACTACTGTGCGAAAGCAATACGTGGTACATAATCCTCCGGTTTCTGTGCCTGGACACGCTGCACGTGAAATGCATGTCTTCTGTTCGGAGAATCCTCCAGACGCTGCATTGAGAAACCCCGATTGCGTTTGCTACACTTCGTGTACTCGTTCTTGGATTCCCCTGTACATGTTGCAGCACATTCTGTTCGATGTCTGCAGTCCGTGTTGTTCTTACCCTGTCCCTGTGAGCTCTTTCCAATGAACCGGTCCCAGCTAACCTCTGGTGCAGTCTTGCAAAGAAATTATGACTGGGAATGCGCCTCGTCGGATATCGTTCCGCGTACAAACGCTGTGCGGCTGGCCCACTACAATTTGCAGCCCCGTACGCCAAATGCACATCGGCTAACTCTGTGATCGTGTAATCAACCATCCTACTAACTTGACGTTCTTGTGCGAAATGAAGATTCCCTGCACGAAAGCTCGGACTTTTCGCACAACGTCATCTACCGCGTCAGAAAAGCATTTCTGACTGCCCATGGGTATATGATTTTGGTTCGTCAGGATGTACCCTACCCCTCTTAGAAGTTCTGAAACGGTTCACTGAAGCACCCTGTGTGTGTGTGTATATATATATATATATATATATAATCTCTAAGTACTTTTACAGTTTTTACATACTTGTATGCCAATTCATTCTTTTATATGTGCGTCGACATTTATACATTTTTACAGTTATAATAATCTGTGCCAGTTTATATTTATGTAGTGTACTATTATTACATTCAAAAGATCATGTTTTATAAAATGGCATTCATATGCTTTAACCAGAAAGATTTTATACCATTAATTATGAAATTAGTTAGATATGCCGTATTTTAGTGTTTGAATGACTATGTCTTCAGTGACATTGAAAATTAAATAATCATGGAAGGGGGAGGGTAGAGAACTTATGAGTTCCTTTAGGCCTTTTAAATTCAAAACGGCGTCGCTTGTACTCAGAGCAGTAACGTGAAATAAAGCAACTATATTGAATTTATTGAGTCAAGTTATAGCGCCCCTACCGGTGAAATAAGGAAGTTACAAAAATAATTCGAAAAAGGTGAAAACAACTCGAAGGGTTCGTCCTAAAATTGAAAAATGCCTTCTTCGGTGTTATCATACAATTTTTCTGAGTTAAATAACGACGAAATGAAATTTAATCGAACAAAAACATAAATTAAAAAAAATCCATGCAAAACACACTCTGTATGTGGGGTAAGGGGTCTGAGAGGTTACTGAGAAATTGTTTAAGTGCGAACCTTTTTTCAACTCATGGAATGTTCATAATTTTAATCGCAAACATCCCCTTCAACTTTACAGATAACTCCATTAATCTTTTTCTTGTGTTTTTATTATACATTTTTCTAATAGGACTTTTTGGCCAATCTCCTATATTTTTTGAGTTATTTTTTTGTAACTTTATTTCCCTGCTAATACTGTTGTACCGATCTCAATAAATTCACCATAGTCACTTTATTAGAGATGAACATTACTTTCCTCGCTATATGATCTATCGTTCTGAATTTAAATCGTTTAAAAGAACTTTACCAATAGCCCTGTAGTGTATATACATTTGTAAGGTAATACTAGACAAGCTTGTTTGCTCAGATTAACTTTTTAGACTCTTAAATATTTATATGGGATGCATATTTTTTTAAAAAAATATTTCATTGTTATTTTGATCAGACTGAAAAATAAGAATTAAATTGAATAAGTCGAAGCCAATAATAGCGAAATTATTAATTATTAAAAAATATATATACTGCAAAATAAATGTAGAAAATCCTACTTCAGAAGTAATATGTAAAGGATCCCCCCCCCCCAATTTTAACATTGGCAAAGACACAGATTGAATGTTTTGATTGATGAGTTTGAATTTCATCTTAATATTAAAAATTGTTACAAAATCTGTATTGCATAAAAAAAATATTAAAAATAAAACATTTTACAAAAATGAAATTGATGTCATAAAGACAGTAATTTTTTTGAGTTTTATTAACATTTTTCTTTTTTTGAGAAACTAGTTTTGGAAATTATGTCATCGATTTCCATAGATCTCATCTAGCTATCATTAAGCCTATTTTTGCACACAATTAAATTTAATGTGATGCCTATTTCTTGATTTCTTTTCATCTTTCTTTTGAATGAATAGAGTTTTTGGTTACCTCTATCCAGAGCATATTTTACAATTTCATTAATTAAAATGCATTTAATTTAGTGCAACTGAAAAATGTTTAATGAAGAAGCCTGGAGCAATCATATAGGTATTTGTTTATATTTGACAGATAGCATTTCATAATATGTAATAGCGTTTTATATATAAAGATAATATAACAATTTTTTTATCACTATTGTTTACTGAGATCAAGATACAAAAGATGTGTATTAAGTTGTTTCCTGTAATACTTTTTTAATTTTTATGTTACTGAAGTATGTGTTTTCGTCTTTGTTAGGGGTGAATCAGGAGCCGGAAAGACTGAAAATACCAAAAAAGTGATTCAGTACCTTGCCTATGTTGCATCGTCGAAACCCCGATCATCATCAGCTTCACATTCAGTAAGAAAATATTGCATTAACGTTATATGTTTCTCTTTGCTGGATGAAAAAAAAAAAAAAAAAAACTTTGAAGTATTTTTAAAAGTACTTGGAGAAAGGTGTTCAGTTTTACTTATTTGAAATTATAATTTAATTTAATTTGCATGAAGTTAAGTTTATAAAATATTGTGTTAAATATTTTATCTGTTGTAATTATACTTGTGCTGTCTGCTTTATCCTTCTATCCCATTCCATATATAAACAAATTTGTAGTACAATATTCCATACAGGCATGATTAAATTTTGTTATTTTTTATAGAATTGTAGTTATGACATGAAGAATTTTCTTTAATTTTTTTTTAATTCTAAAACTGATTGTAAAAATATAACTGATTTAATTCTAAAACTGATTGTAAAAATAATTGAAAAATACACTTACAACACATAATTTTTTTTGTCAGACATTTTTAAATCTAAAATAAGTTTTATTGAAAATTTCCTACTTCTTTTTCATGTGTAATAGCATGTTTTGTGATCGTGCCTCTTTTACTTTTCATCACTGTTATATGTTTGCATGTTCTGACCTTTAATTTATATGTTTTTAATTTGTTTGTTGCATGCATCTCACCACTCTGTATTCTTTTCTTTCTCCCCCTCTGTAGTATAATGCACCACCTAATATAATTGTAAGTATTACTATTTCTGTTTTTTACAATGAACTTCTTTTATGTTTATATCTTTTTCTATGATGTTTTATCTCCATCAAAGCATTTGCATGTTTTTCATTTATTATTTTTCTCATTACATCATTTTACCAATTTGTTTTGTTCCTTTTTAATGTTATGTTATTATGTTTCTTCTTTAATAATACTATATTATTGTTTGTATACCCTCCTCATTAAATTTTTTTTTTTTAAATGGAAAATTTTTGTCATTTTAAAAGCTTTTCTTTATAATTTTTTAAAATTAAAAGATTAAATATGCAAATGTTTTTTAGTTTTAATTTATTGAAAATTTCAGACGAACATTAAATTGTGCTTTGAAATTACTTCAATTTAATTTCAGAATATGAATTTTTTTAGTTGTTTGTGAGCATTGTAATGAAATAATATTGAATATGCTTACACCCTATAAATGAAAATATTAATGCATAAAAATTAGCACAAGGCTTGGAAGAGTGTTATATATAGTTTCTAAAACTATGTACCCATATAGTTTTTAGAAGTACTACTGATTAGGATCATCAGAAAAAAAAATGTAGGAAGTTTTGAAAATTTTTGATTGATTATGTGGGATAAAAGAAGTATTGTAACATAAGATTTGTAATAAAAATTTTATGTATTAAAAAAAATAATGAATTTTTTTTTCTAATGAATAATTAAAATAGTAGTGACAAAGATTTATAATTTGCATTTCTCGCACTGGAGCTTCTAAAATGAAATGTCTTGTGTGCAGATTTTAGGTCCTTGATCTTGCATTCATCGACTCTGATCTATGCAATATTAAATACTTTCAGGTCTGCCATGTGATAAAAGTGGTGTTAATTTACTGATTTTGAACCTAACTATTGTTTAGTGACAATTAAAAGGAATCATATTCTTATATTCCACTACTTGATTAATAATATTTCAAAAACTATATAGAATAAATTATTATTCCATATTCATGGTTTATATTTGAAATAATACTGACATTTGCTTCTTTTTTACTTGTTATTTACATATCAATTTTTATTTATGCTTAATATAATAGTTTTTACATTATATTATTCTTTGAAACTTTTGTGTGTATAGGGGGAACTAGAACAACAACTTTTGCAAGCTAATCCTATTCTTGAAGCTTTTGGGAATGCGAAAACTGTGAAGAATGATAACTCTTCTCGATTTGTAAGTTTAATTATAATTAATTTCTTAGTATACTAATTAAAAAAATTCTATCTTCTATATAGCACATTAGAATTTATTTCAAAAAGTATAACAGTTTTAATTGTCTATTTTTTTTATTTACACTTAGTAAAATATTTTTTATTTCAGGGAAAATTCATTAGAATTAATTTTGATGCCTCAGGTTTCATTGCTGGTGCTAATATTGAAACATGTATCCTTTTCATATTATGATTTTTTGATTATTAACTCAAATAGTTGCTACTTTTAATTGAGAACTATTTTCAATGTTTTGAATCCATTGTTACAAATGAACATCATTTAGACTAAAGAACTTTTTGAAGGGGATATTAAGAATTTTATCCCAAAAACATAAATTTATTACATCTGATTAATTAGAGTTTATGAAAATATTTTGACTGAACTATGTTGTAAATGTTGCTAATTTTAATTAGTCACCTAGTTAAAATCCATAGTAAATCTTGGTGAATATAGTTTATGGCTATATTTTGAGTTATGTCATCCAGATTACAGGGCATTGCACTTAACATTGTTGTGGATATTTTTATTAATGTGAAAACAATTAAATGTTTTTATTTTTTATTTAGTTATGAATATTTTTTACTTCTTGTAATTATTATTGTAATTCTGCTTATATTAATTCATCCTGTAACTATAAAATACGTTAGTTTCTTTTTCCCTAAAAAAAAATTGATTTACATGAATGAAGTATATGGGATTTGTAATATGTAATGATAACATGCCTTACTTGCACACATTAAATTATTATAAAAATATTCAATATATATTGTTAGAAACACATTGAATAACAAATGTTTATCTTTTACTGAATATGCAAGATTAAATAAGGACTCGCTACATTATTATACTCTGAATATTTCAGGAACTAATAAAAACTTTAATTAAATTGTATATATTCATATTTTAATCTTCAACTGACTGTTAAAAACTGGAAGTACATATAAAATCAATGTTTTCTTTCTTAATTATTTTAAGACCTTCTAGAAAAATCCAGAGCAATTCGTCAAGCCAAAGATGAAAGGTCATTCCATATTTTTTATCAGCTTCTTCAAGGATCTTCAGCAGAAGAGAAGAGTAAGTGCTCACAACTAACAAATATTTAGCGAGCAAATGCACTTCTTTCATATTATAAATCTCTTACACATTTTAACTATCTTCTTGCAGAGGAGTTCCTTTTGGAAGATCCAAAGAATTATTCATTTTTGTCCAATGGTCATATACCAGTTCCTGGTGTTGATGAGGTACAAGAATTTAGAGCAACTTGTAATGCCATGTCCATTATGGGACTTCAGAAAGAGGATTTACATTGTTAGTATGACAAATTTTGCTTTGTGTATATTTATTAATTTTTAAAAAATCCAAAATTAATTTAATATTTTCTATGAATTTGCTTTTACTTTATTTAATATTATTTCTTCTATTTCTTTTACAAAACTTTTTTCAGCATATTTTGTTAAAGTAAATCGTTTAACTTAAAGGAGTTCTGAAATTGTAGTAGAAATGTTTGTTGGTATCTTTTGATTGAGTACTTTTCTTTTTATTTGAATGTTTATATTATCTTTTCAATATCTTTCTCTATACTTTAGCAATTTTCCGTGTTGTATCTGCTGTTCTACTATTTGGAAATATGAAATTCAAGCAGGAACGTAATTCCGATCAAGCTACTTTGCCAGATAATACTGTTGCTCAGAAAGTCAGTCATTTATTGGGATTAAATGTAACAGAAATGACGAAAGCTTTCTTAAAGCCTCGTCTTAAAGTGGGACGAGATTATGTCACCAAAGCTCAAACGAAAGAGCAAGTAAGCATTTTATACAATTTACTTGCATTTCGAAGAAAAAAAAAAATTATAAATTTAAGTACATTTGATTTTTAATCAAGTGCAGAACAACTTTTTATCTTAATTATAAGTACTATTTTTTTCATTTTCATAATTTAAATGGTATCTGAAAGATTAAGATTGTATGACCTGCTTTTTCTTTCTTTCAGAATAAGATTCTTAATTGTAATATCATGATTTCTTTTTAGGTTGAGTTTGCTGTTGAAGCTTTAAGCAAGGCCTGCTATGAGAAGATGTTTAAATGGCTAGTGACTCGCATCAACAGATCTCTTGATCGAACTAAAAGACAAGGTGCATCATTCATTGGCATCCTTGATATTGCTGGCTTTGAAATTTTTGAGGTAAACAGCAATACATTAATTGCATTTTTTCATCGATATGTTAAATATTTACTTATATAATATTATCCCATTTTTTTCTCCCTTCAGCTTAATTCTTTTGAACAATTATGCATCAATTATACCAATGAGAAACTTCAGCAGCTGTTCAACCACACAATGTTTGTTCTGGAACAGGAAGAATACCAAAGGGAAGGTATTGAATGGAGATTTATTGATTTTGGCTTGGATCTTCAACCGACTATTGATTTAATTGAAAAGGTAAATTTTTAATTTCTTAATACAAGAGCTTTAATATTCACAGTTCTAAATACACATGTACAAGCCTGAGCACATAAGCATTCAGTTGTGTTTGCGGGAGAAAATAGCTTAAATAAAAAAATTGATCTGTGTGATATTTTATTTTCAGTTATGAAGCTTAGGATATCTGAAAATTATTAGACATCTTTATTTATAAATAAAATTATAGAAAGAAAAAATAATTACATTGAAATCTTAGGTGAAATTAGTAACATTGAGTTAGTTTGAAAAATCGATGAATTTTGGTATTAGAAAATTTATTAGTTGTGTTTAATGTATTCCAACCCTACTTAAATTTTATTTGAATTGTAGCAAGCATCAGAAGTATTATACAATTAATAGAAACAGTGATAATTATTATGGAGTTTAGAAAGTATTTTATATTAAATATTATAAAGAATTATTTTAGTTTTAGATTTTTTTTAAAGTGTTTATGATATAACTAAATTCTTCAATACTGTGTGTTGAATTGCAATATTTTTCCAACTTTTAGCATGTTTGAAAACAAATTTTAATTATTCCTTAATTTCATGGTCATTATAAGTGTGATATTTTAATGCAACAGTATAATGTGCTGGAATCAGTTTAATTTTTCAGTTTCACAAGTGCTGGTTTATACATAATTTTTAATTCACACTTTTTTTACTATGTATATCTCTGTTTAGCTAATTTATGGCTTTTCTTAGTTTGTTATTATTCAAATAACTGTAACTCTAATTGTGACTGTGATAACTGGTAGCCTATTTACTGAATATTATTTATATTGCCATCAATAACCGATGTTTCGAATTTAGTAATTAGTCGAATCTTAATTGCAAATATCCAAAACTCTGTATAATTTAAAGCAAATAAGCCATTCATTAATATTAAGTTATTTGTTGAAAACATTACTTTGTGTTAACACTGACATAGAAATTTTCACTTGCACCTCAATAATAACCCAAAATTTAATATTATTAAATTAATCTAGATGAAAACTTATAATAAAATGAATGAAATAATGACATACATTTGTTATTAAGGCAAAGTTAGCATTTATTCACGCATGTGGAATTAACAACAGAGAAATATGTCACTAGATGACTCCTGCCATGTATAAATTTATTTTAATAAAAATTAGATGTTTTCACATAATAAAAAAACATTTTTTAATATTGTAACAAACAAAAATATGTATATTGTTACATCAGCTGTCACTTTGTACTGCATCAGATTATTTCACAAAGATAAAAGGAATTATTTGTGTAATTAATATTAAAAAAACTATGAACATAAAAATATTTGATAGTTAAAGCAAGAAAAATATATCAGCAATTTTGATTACGACTTTAACATAAAAAAAGAGTATAAAATCATGATAAGACTTTATAATTGGAATTTAGTGTTTATCAGGGTATTATAAACTTACCTTATAAATTAACACAGGGACAGATATAGAGTTGATGCCAAAATGTAGGATGTTCACTGGCATATTAATTTAATAAGTATATTGGGGAATGATAGGGCAGAAATATAGGTATGCTGGTTTGTGTAGAAAATGTCAATATTTGACTTGAGTGTTGATGATGCTGAATGCATGTATCTTGGATGGAGATAGGCTGGTTTGATTGTCAATTAAAAAAAAAAAAACTTTTTGAAAAGTAAATGCATGAAAACTCATTAACTACTAAATGCCTATAAGATTGAGAGAATGCATAAGTACGCACTGAACCAATTAATTTCTCAAATTAAAATTTTGGCCAAAATACATAAAAGGGGTTAAGAAAAGTATTTGGGCATGGTTTATCAGAATTTCTAAATCTTATTAAATAAGGCAATATTTTCAAGACATTTAAGTTGACTAAAAGTTTATGGCTTCAAAAAAAAAAGTGTGAGGGTATTGAAATTTTAATCTATTGAATAATAGAAAATATTGGTATGGTAAATCTAAGGTATATACATTATTTATGAATGATTTGCTATTGATCGTTATTTGAAACAGTATCACATTGTAACACATTTGAAATATGCATTTCCAAAACAATGTTCTCTAGAAAAAAAATTAAGCTGTTTTTAACATAGCTACATAATTATTACTTCAAATAAAAAGGTTTCGTAAGCCTAGACAATTTAATTTTTGTGAGTCAAAATGTTTTTAAATTAAAAATCAGCTAAAGAAAAAAAAAATATTGTTTCATAATAATTTACCAAAACCAATAATAATTAATTCACTAAAATACTTAACATTACTTTATTAAAGTATTCAATTTCAGTACCACATTATTTTAATACACCTTAGGAATAATGCTAGTTTAGGTTTTATTATTAAGAAAATTAAATTTCTGTTTATGATTTGATCAATACTTTTCTTTTTTATCCTTAGCCTATGGGTATTCTTGCATTATTGGATGAAGAATGTTGGTTCCCCAAAGCAACTGATAGAACTTTTGTTGATAAATTGGAAACTGCCCATGCTATGCATCCTAAGTTTGTAAAGTCAGATTTCCGAGGAAACTGTGATTTTAGTATAATTCACTATGCTGGTAAAGTAAGTACATTTCAAGGTGTTCAAAAGTTTTATAGATTACTTGAAAACATCTGAAATTTAAAAATTCTTTTACTTAATTTTATAGTTTAGAATATTTATAAATCAAAGCTAATTTTTAAAAAAAATATTTTTCAGGTAAATTACTTGGCAACTCAGTGGCTTATGAAAAACATGGATCCATTGAATGATAATGTTGTATCTCTTTTACAAACCTCTCAAGATCCTTTTGTTGTTCAGATTTGGAAAGATGGTAAGGCAGAAATAAAGATAATCTATTTCAAGATTTTTGGAATTGTATAGATATTCCGACTATACATGTTTCTTTATTGTTCATTATATCCTGGAAATATTCTTCAATAGTAACTCATGCTGATATGTTATAAAAATCACTCTGGGGTGATTACATTTGAAGTTTTAAATTAACACTGAACATTTTAAAATGAATTAAAAATTCAAAAAATATATGTTTTGAAAATTTAACCCAATTTTAATTTCTTTTGATGAAACTTTCTTCCTCTCATAATGCACATCTTCTCTCTTGCAATATATGATCAATCTCTTTGCAACATTTCTGCATAACAATTTTCTTATAAATTATGTACCCTCCTGTCATTTCTATGATATTTTTTCAACATTTTTCTTGCCTTTCTCTTCCTATTGCATTCTGCATATAAGCTTTATTAAGTGTACCTGACTAATTAGTATTAGTAATAAAATTTACAATTGTCTTTTAAAATGTAATTTTATGAAAAAACGATATGGAAAAGGGCATGAAATTTGTCTTCTGTTTGGATGTGTAAGTAAATAAATAAATATAAAGCCTAAGAACTGAATTCTAATTATAGATCATCATTATCTTTTAAAGCACTAGATTCAGTTTTTCAGCTAGGACAAACTCCAAAGTTTTAATTTTGAAATGCAGCTATTGTTACAAAATATTGTGTAAAAATAAAAATTCTAACTATTTTTCTAATTGGTTTCTGCTTAATTTTTCTGTTTATAAAATTTCTGTCTTATATCATGTGAAAGTTTCATATTAAGTTTCACTTGACAAAATGCATACTTGAGTATAATTTTCAATACTTAGATGGTGTATTACTGAAATGGTAGGAGTTAACGACCCCGTTGCATAAATGTTATGAACTGGAACTTTTCTGAGACAAAGAATGATGATGATTTTATAAAATAATTAATAAATATTTGTGGGAAAATTTTCTATACTATTTTAATTGTGTATTTATACTTTGAAGGCTTATATATTTATTGAATATATATGTTTTGCAAGATATTTGCTTGGTAAAGTTTTTAAGAATTTTCAGAATTCTGTTTCGATGAATTTGATATATTTTCGATTCACTAAAAATTGTGAGGCATTATTTATGTTGGGATGAATTTTTATAAATTAATTTCTTGTACTGTTTTTTATTAAGGGAATAAAATTTTAACCGGTTTTAATTAAGTTTTCCAAACTTGAAGATAAATTCAAAAAACACAGGTGTAATGTGTAAACCTATGGATTGAAACTTTAAAATACCTGTTTCATTTTATGCCCAATCTAATTTAAAACAGATTTCAGTAAACTTCTTTTAATTTATATTTAAAGTAATTGTAAAGTAACATTTAATACTAGTTTTTTAAAAAATAAAAAAAACCATAAAAAAAGCTGGTAGAGAATGAGTTAAAGAAATTTATATAGGTATGGAAAGGTTTTTAAAATATCACCTCTCCCCACCAACTGGTATATGCCAATTGACACCTATTTAGAGTAATATTGACATTTCTACAAAGAAAGCTATGGAATGTATTCAGTATACCTGCATATATGAAGTACATATGAATATATCTTTTTTTATTGGAAAAAGTCATTATCAAAACATTTTTTTTTAAATGAAAGATCTAAAATCTGATTGTGTTTAACAAATTTAAACAGACTTTCTCACATAATACAAATTTTTCATCATTCTTGTCAGATTATGTAAATTTGTACCATTTTAATCCCACACCAATTAATAATATGAATTTTCTTAACATTCAATCTTAATCTGAATTTTCAACTTTTTTTCTTAAAAATTTGGAATAAATTATCTATTTTGTCTTGTTAATCATTACATTTTAAAATGGTATGGTTTTTTTCTTTTTTCTTTGTGTTTTTTGTTTCAGATGATTTGTAAGATTTTTGTTCATTATGAATATATTGTCTTCTCACTTCTATTTCCTTTTGAGTTTCACTTCATGTTTTCAGTCTAAGTTTTTGGTGCATTTATGGAATATACTTTAAAAATATGCGAGATTTCATTAATTCCAAATTTATGTAAGAAGGATATTTTTTTGTAACATTGTTTTTTCATGAGATTTTTTACACATATACAAAACAGATTTTCATTATTTTTGATATGTTATTTTTATCTCCTTGATTTTAGCTGACATTGTTGGAATGGGTGTAGCCACATTAGGTGATACTACTTTTGGTGCTAGAACCAGAAAGGGAATGTTCAGAACTGTTAGTCAGTTATATAAAGAACAACTATCTAAATTAATGGTGACACTTCGAAATACTAATCCAAACTTTGTTCGTTGCATAATACCAAATCATGAAAAGAAGGTAATTTACTTTTACTTTTTTTGGAACAATATTCATTTGCATGAATGTGACTTTTGCTGAGTGCTCCTTCAATTAATTTTAGGCTGGAAAAATAGATCCGCCATTGGTATTAGATCAATTGAGATGCAATGGAGTACTAGAGGGTATTCGAATTTGCAGACAAGGTTTCCCAAATCGAATTCCTTTCCAAGAATTCAGACAAAGGTAACGTATGAATTTTTTTTTTTTTTTTTACTTTTTAGAAGTATTGATATACTAAATACAAATGCGATGATTTCTTAAAGCTGGCCTTTTTATAAATCAAATTTTAAATCTCTTCATCAAAAAATGAAAAAAATATATAAATTTTAATCTTTTTTGAAGTTAGGTTGACTTTAAAACGTTTTCTATATTATGATTTAATTAATTTTTTTCTGTAAGATCCAAGATGTTAAGAATGTAGGTAGCAGATGTTGTAGTTTGGTTTACGTTTTGGTTTTAGATTTTTTAGATTTTTTTTTCCTAATCAATTTTATTGGAGAATTGATTTAGGATGTTGTAGCATTAATGTATGCCATAATTTACATTCTGATAATTTCACATTTTAATAGATATGAATTGCTGACTCCAAATGCTATTCCAAAAGGATTCATGGATGGTAAATTGGCCTGTGAAAAAATGGTAAGGGTTTTAAAATAGATTTTAAAGAAGAAAAAAAAAAGTCTGATATTCTTTTTTTTATTTTTATAAATTGTTTTGTTTAGATTCAAGCTTTGGATTTGGATCCTAATTTGTATAGAGTAGGCCAAAGTAAAATTTTCTTCCGTGCTGGTGTTTTGGCTCATTTAGAAGAAGAAAGAGATATGAAGATTTCCGATTTGATAGTGCAATTCCAAGCATGTTGCCGAGGTCTAATAGCTCGCAGGTAAAAAAAAAAAAAAAAAAAAAAGTTAATTTCTTTTTATTTTATTACTTCAGATTAGTATTAATAAGTAAGTAGGTAAATTTGCTGTTTATTATGTCATTGTTGTTAATTACAATTGAAATTAAATGATCAATGCTGTATTTTCTCATAATTCTTTATGCAGTTTTTAGCATTATGAATTTCAAGTTCACATTTTTATAAGTGTTTGGAAAACATAGAAATATTACTAAAAAAAAAATTTTTTTTCATTATGCTGACCTATTACCAATCTACCTAATTAAAAAAATTCCATATATCTTATGAAGAATTAAGATTAATTTGCATAGCAGTTTTAAAATTTTTTATTAATGTTTCTTCCATATGAAGAATTGAGTTTTGATTAAAGTAAAGCATTTTCCAGATTATTAAGGGCTAAGTTTATATTTATTTTCTTACTATTGTAATTTGATTAGTCACTTACTTAGTCATTAGTCATTAATGATAAATGCTTTATCTTTTATAGGAATTACCAGAAGAGATTACAACAACTGAGTGCAATCCGCATAATTCAGAGGAACTGCTCTGCTTATTTGAAACTGCGTAATTGGTCTTGGTGGAGGTTATATACTAAAGTAAGTCTTGTATTATTACTTCAAAAAATCTATCATACAGAATCGTATTGTATTTGATCTAGCCGATTCTTGATAAGAAGATTTATTAGTGAGAATGAAGTTGATAGGCTATTTTGTTGAAGAAAATATGAAGGTAAAATGAGTTGCAAAGTCCAATAAGTTATTATCTTTTAAACTCGGTGCATCAGTTTGTTTAATATTATGTGCTCATGTTTTTTCTCTTTTTTGTGCAGGTGAAGCCTTTACTTCAGGTAACTAAACAGGAAGAAAAATTGAATGAGAAAGAAGATGAGTTGAAGCAGGTGAAAGAAAAAATGGAAAAAGTTGAGCAAGAGGCCCAAGAAGTAGAAAAGAAATTACAACAGGTAATTGTTTTTACTACGTTGTATTAGTTTTATCTACTTAGTATTGATATTGTTTGAATTTTAAATGTTGTATATCAAAATTCTTATAATCAGTCTAGACTTGTGTTAATCCCCCCCCCCTCTTTTTTTTTAAAAAATTGTATTTAAAAATATTATATTGTGATTTTTTTTACTTTGGAAGTTTTGATTTCATGACTTAAATATAAGTATCCTCAAGATTTAAAATTCACCCATTTTATTTCTTTTTACTGCCAGTTTATAATAGCTTCTGTTTGTCATTAAATGATAAACAAAGTAATTTTACAAATCTCTAATATATCATTAAAAATTCAAGTGTAAAAAATTTAAAAACTCAGTTTATAATGTATAAAGTTTATTGTAATTCTAAGTCAATATCTTTTCATTTAAAAAGATATATATTTATTAATCAATTATATTAAATGATGGTGATTTACCTAAATTTCAAATGTTATTTAAAGTAAATGGAAAGAATTTCATCAATATCATTTTTGGCAAATGTTCTGTTTCTGTTAGTATTTAAGCAACTTTCAGCAACTAATCCTTGTGTATGCATTGTAATATTTTATTAGTCGATCACTTGAATCACATTTCTAATGTTTGATCAGCTGGAGAATCAGAGCAATAAAACCTTTAGACCTTCGATTCTTTGACAGTGGGTAAAACTGAAATTGCTGATTATTTTAGGTTATTGAGGAGAAAAACACGCTAGCAGAGCAACTTCAGGCGGAAACTGAATTATGTGCAGAAGCAGAAGAAATGAGATTGCGTCTTGCTGCAAGAAAACAAGAACTGGAAGAGATTTTACATGACTTGGAAGCTAGGATAGAAGAAGAGGAAGAAAGAAATCAAAATTTGACTGCTGAAAAGAAAAAATTGCAATTGAATATTCAGGACTTAGAAGAACAGTTGAGTGCTATGTTGTCATTTCTGTGTTAATTTTTTAATAGTAGCAAATGTAACTGTGTAAGATTTAAAATCTTATTATTAAAGTTAAAAGTTATTTTTAAAAATATTGCCATAAAATGAAATATTTATGATTTTTCAATAATCGGGATATGATCTTTCAATGCTTTATTGCAAGAAAGCTGCAGTGTGCTAAAATTTAGTTTTTAGGTTTTCTTCTGATAAATATATAGAATCTTTTTTTAATGTATAGCGCAAGATGATAATGTTTGACTTAAAAGTAGAATTTCAAACCTTATATTTTTTTTATAACATTAGTATTTACTAACAATATGTTTACATTTATGTAGCATTTTTTATAAAATATTCAAACTTGTACTGTAATTATAATGATTAAAAGTAAATGTATATATTTTTCAAAACTAAAGTTATATAATTTTTCAATCCAGTATGGGAAAAGTAATATCCAAGTCAAAATATCTATTTTAGATGCAACAAATCACATTTAAACTTCTCAAGCATTAAGATATGGCACTAATATACATTCTTTAGTTTGAAAGCAAAATTAATATGAATTATTTTCAAATTTATATGAGGTTGTGACATCCAAAACTCTCTTCAACATTATTAAAAATTAATATTTTAACATTATTTAAGTATTAATATTATTTAAAAGTTGAAAAAATCCATTATTTTTAGTTAAATTCTGAATTTCAATTTGATTAAAAATTTATTTTAAAGTTATAAAATTGATGCTTCGTTGAGAGTATTAAATTTTACTTATCAGAAAGGATATATAATTTATAGCATAAATGTTTTTATAGGTTGGAAGAAGAAGAAGCTGCACGCCAGAAATTACAATTGGAAAAGGTTACTTTAGATGCTAAGATTAAGAAAATAGAAGAAGATTATGCTGTTCTTGAAGATAGCAATCAGAAAGTAAATCAATTCTGGATAATAAAATTAGTTATGCAATTAATTTTTTGAAATATATAATTTGAATATATATTTTTTCATTAGGTTGTGAAAGAGAAAAAAACATTGGAAGAAAGATTAGGAGAAGTTTCTCAAGCATTAGCTGAAGAAGAAGAGAAGTCCAAACATCTAAGTAAGCTGAAAGCAAAACAGGAAGCTACCATTGTAGATTTAGAAGAACGCCATCGTAAAGAACAGCAGGTTTGTGTTATATTATACTTAAAACAGTCTGTAAATATTTGCCCTCTGCATGGTATACATGCCTTTAAAAAGTACTTTCTTTTGAGCGTTTTTTAAGTTATTTTTTAATATAACACTTTGTTTATTTTTGTCAAGTTTAATAAAATTCAGCTATTGAATAGGTTTACTTGATATTGATAGTATTATATTTCGTGTATGCATCTATGTATATATGCAAATAAGTTGAACTGATTCCAAAGAATTGATAAAACTACAATTTAACATTTGATATGTATTTTGAATGTTTTTTGAAAAAGTTGCCTATTATTAACTTTCAGATGAAGAAAATTAATATTTTTCTCATACTTTATATCTTAATAAGTATTGGCATTCTTATTTTTTTCTTTTTTTCTGTATCTGAATATCTTTTAAAATATTTGTATAGGTAAGACAAGAATTGGAGCGTGTTAAACGAAGATTAGAAACTGAATTGAATGATGTAAAAGAACAATTTAATGAAAAGAAAATCCAAGTAGAAGAATTGCAACAACAGTTTGGGAAGAAAGAAAATGAACTTAGTCAAGTTTTATTAAGGTATGTGGGTATCTATTTTTAAATGCAAGAAAGCTGTTATTTATAAATGCAGACTTATTCAGTACTAGCTACCTTTGACAACCAGTTGATTTGCTGGGATTAATGGTTGCTCAAATTTTTAATTAAATATTTTAAGTAATTTGGTCTTAATAGTTTCTTTAACAAAATATTTTTAAACTTCAGTTTTACATAGATATATAATTCATACTATTTTTGAAGGATTATGCTGTTCAATTCATTTAACTGTATACATTTACATTAATATTTGTTACCTCCCTTAAAATTCATATACAATATGTATACTCTGCTGTTTGTATCTTCTTACAATACAAGCTAATTTTTAATCTAAAATCATGTAAAATTTGTCAGTTTTCTTATTTATTTTAAATATTTATTAATTTTAATATTTATACAGAAAAAAAAGGAATATGGAAAAGATAATTTCTTGAATTTTCAGACTATGGAAAATTATTTTCCTACTTCAATATTTTTTAATGTTATTGATTTTGCTTAGTTTTTTTAATGAATTATTTTTTTAATGCTCTTTGGTGCATATTCTACTCTTCAAAGTATATATGTGTCAACTATGGTAGCTCTGGATTAAATGATCTAGCCTGCACAGCACCAACACACTTGCACACATTCATCTTTACTAGTAATAAAGTTTTAAATGAAAATAGTTATTTTACAATATTAAAACAAATACATACTTTTTTTTTTGCATAAGACTGTCTAAATGAAAAATAATAAAGATTCATTTATGTTTAACTGTTGCCATTCAAACAAAGAGCCCTGATATATTTCTGCAGAAACATGAATTTCACTATTTTCAAAATCAAATTTTATTTTTGATATCAATTGATTTTCTTTCAACTAATAATTGTACAATATTTTTAATATTTCAAGCATTTTTTACATGATAAATGTATTTATTTTTTTGTTAATATTATTTTACTTCTTTGTTTTAATGTCTGGCAACATTCATTAATCTGAAGTTTGTATGGAGTTAACAACCGGAGTTAAACCCCCTGTTTGGCGCAATTTTCAAAAATCGTCAACTCGCTAACAACGGTCTTGCGCTGTGTTTTGCGAAATGTTCAAAAGCGAGGGAGCAGATGTCCAATCATAGCACATAATAAAGGTGAAAGATAATAGGTTTGCCAATCTAGGGAAAACGGAGGTTGCCAGCTTTGGTGCGTTATTGCAACTTGGCGAAGAAGGGGGTTGAACTCCAGTTCACCCGTTTATATTCCAAGCTTATGTCATTTCTGACAAAGATGATACTTTGAATGTAACAATTTCTGTGAAGACAATTTATCTGAATATTTGTTGTTTTATATTGGCAGTTGTAAATATATTAAAAATTTAAATTATTTTAAATGCATTTGCTTAAGCTTATTATTCATTTTCATTCAGTTGTTAGTATATCATTTTTTGCTGAAAAAGTTTTGTTGATGATTTAGTAATAATTAAATAGGTTGAATTAATACTATTAAAGAAAGTTTTTTTTTTTCTTTTCTTTTCAAAAAGAAAGGAATTTGTTAAAATCATGTACCGCTTATCTTAGCACTAATTTGTTTATACTTTTTAAATGTTTATAATTACTTATTCACTTAGATATTTTGCTTAGTAATTTGATAAAAATTGAATATTGTTCTTGAAGGGTTGAAGAAGAAGCAGCAGGAAAAGCACAGGCTCAAAAAGCTCTGCGAGAACTTGAAAGTCAGCTCTCTGAGCTTCAAGAAGATTTAGATTCTGAAAGACAAGCTAGAGCAAAAGTTGAAAAACAAAAACGAGACTTGAATGAGGTAAACTTGTTTTATTCTGACATTGTCTTGTAAAAAATTTTTTAATATTTTTTAATATTTTAGAAACACATTCATGTTTTATGTAATGAAAAATAAAGCAAAAATATAATATTTAAGGTTAAAAGAGGTTTTATCTTGAAAGTTTATACTTTAATATTTTTGTCAATATATGTTTTGTGTAGATGCAGAAATAGTGTTCTCTAATTTTTCTGAAATGTCTTTCCATTTGAGAATATAAAAATGTTCAAATGAATTTGTATATAGTTAATTTGGAATTCTTTTCATATTGCTGAATAGTAAAAGAGATCAAATGAACCTAAAATCTTTTTTAAAAATTAAAATCTCTATTCTTTAATAATGAAAATAATAATCAAAATGTATGCACTCTAAAAATTATTTTTTAAAACTGTAGAAAAGATAAAACTCTCACTGAATTCACATATAGGTAATTTTATAATATTTATCTTTTTGCATGAAAATCTTATTTTATAAAACAGAGTTTATTCAATTAATGAAATATTAAAAATGTTTTAAAATGACTTTTCCTTTAGAGTGAATTAGCATCCTATACTTTTTTATAATTCTATTTGTTCATTAATGTATAATCGCTTTAATGTATAAGAGCTTTTTTTATTTTATTTTTAAAGAATTTTTCTCATTTCATAGGAATTAGAAGCTTTAAGAAACGAATTACTCGATTCTGAGGAAAGTACAGCTGCTCAAGAAGATCTGAGATCAAAGAGAGAGCAAGAATTAGCTCTTTTAAAAAAGACTCTTGAAGAAGAGACTTCTTCACATGAAGCTCAAATTAGTGATTTGAGGCAAAAACATAATAGTGCTATAGAGAGCCTTAATGAACAGTTGGATCTTCTGAAAAAGGTATATTCCATCTCATTTGTAATTCTATAATTTATTTTTCTTTCTTATTTCGTATATTTTTATAACCTGTTAAATGAATTGACATTCTCTTTCAGACCAAGAGTTCATTAGAGAAAGCAAAGGGCAATCTTGAAGCTGAGAAGGCTGAATTGGTAAATGAAGTAAATGCTCTATCTACTTCGAAACAAGATTCTGAAAGGAAAAGAAAGCAATTAGAATTGCAGTTGCAAGATTTATCTGCTAAGCTTTCTGATGTGGAAAAAAGCCGAGCAGATAATATGGAGAGAGCCCAGAAACTTCAGGTAACAAACCAAACTGTCATTTTAAGCAATAATACTTTGTAGTAGATAAATGTTTGTCTCGAATTCACAAGTTTGGTTAGTTTCTGTTTAAGCGAAAGTATTCTCTTCTTTAATAAATTTGATGCTCTGAAAACTTCTTCATTCTTCCTCTTAAAATGCTTTAGTTGATTTCCATACATCTGAAATCAGTGTAACACTTGCAAGAAAATAAATGCTTTAATGTAAGTATACTTTGTTACAGGCTGAATTAGAATCTGTATCTGCTCAACTTGAAGAGTTAGAAACAAAAGCAACTGCTGCTACTAAGCAAGCTGCTGCCCTAGAAAATCAATTAGCTGAATCACAAGACTTGCTTCAGGAAGAAACGAGACAGAAATTAGCTCTAAATTCTCGACTCAGGCAAATAGAAAGTGAAAAGGAGAATTTGCAAGACCAATTGGATGAAGAGGAAGAAGCTAAGAAGAACCTAGAAAAGCAAGTTTCTCTTCTAAATTCTCAGGTAAGTAACAGCATTTCTTAAATTTAAATGCTTGTTGGTGCATTGTCTAGCAATAAAATTAAATGTAATCCTTTCTGGTTGGCTAATAAAGATTTATTAATATAACTATAGTAAAAGAGAATATTGACAAAACATAGTTATTCTGATCCTATTAATTTTAATTTTTAATCATAAAATCAAATAAATAAAGTAAATGTACTGATTTCTTTCACGAACAAATTTTCATTGTGTGTAAAATTAATTGGCAAATAACTAAGTTATAAATCTGAATTAAAATAATACAATCTTTGTTTCATCTTGTATATAGCTGACAGAATTGAAAAAAAGAGCAGATGAAGATGCACAGCAAGTTGCTATTCTTGAAGAAGTTCGCAAAAAGCAAGCCAAAGATATTGAGACCCTTCAAAGGCAAATTGAAGAACTTCAAGCTCAGGATGACAAATTGGCAAAATCAAAGAAAAAACTTCAGGCTGAGGTAATCATGTTCTCCCAATAAATTAGATATAAGATTTATTTATTTTTTTGAGGTAAGGATTGCACCAGTGTGATATATTCTATATTTAAAATAAATAATTCATTAGGTTGAAGATTTGAATATGGAACTTGAAAGCCAACGAACCAAGGTTTCTGAATTGGAGAAAAAACAAAGGAAATTTGATCAGTTGCTTGCTGAAGAGAAGGCTGTGTCTGAAAGAATAGCTCAAGAACGAGACAATGCGGAGAGAGAATCTCGAGAGAAGGAAACTAAAATCTTGTCTTTAACCCGGGCCCTAGATGAAAGTCAAGATAAACTTGATGAACTTGAAAGGCTTCGAAAGCAACTGCAGATGGAACTTGATGAACTGGTTAATAGTCAAGGCACTGCTGATAAAAATGTAAGAATTTTATTTTTATAAACTTGTTATATAGTACTGAAATGTTAATTTTTTATCAAAAAAATATATTTTCATTAAATTTAGAATTCTTTAAAATTGTTTGCTTAGTAACATTTGTTTTTTTAAAGCATTATAAAGGGTATGCCATTTTAATTTTTAATCAATAATTTTAAGTTAATGAATTTCGCATTTTGCTCATTATCAGTCCAATTCTCTAAAGAATTCTTAGAGATGTGCATTCTGTAGATTGAATTTGTTTCCTCAAATTTAGGCTTTTTAATTACCTTGAATCCAATTTTTTAAGGCATTTGTGTATTGACTGGTTAGTTTTCAACCTTCTGATTGTTAATTTGGCTCTGACAATTTATTATTCAAACTGCCACATGACAACCCAGCAGTTAAAATGCCATTTTTTTTGTTTGTTTTTAATTTTCCTTTTGAAAGAGGATTGTAAAATGGTGCAGAGCAATTTTATCCATTTCAGCAATAATTATTACCTTTCCCATTGTCACTGTTGATTGATGTCTCCAGTAGATGTTAGAGGGCAGATGTTCAATTTACATTAAGCTTTCTGTTTGCTAATTGCTAAACAAATCTTACTAAAATGCCTGAATAATGAAAGTTTTTTACTAAAAATGGATTTTAGTACTTGAATGTGCTAATGAAACTCATTTAGATTTAATCATTGAAAATGGAGAATTCAACACTTCAAATTCTTTCCAAGCTTTAAATTTATCTACTTTGTTAGAAATCATATTGATATAAAGCAAAAACAAATTAAAAATTATGTTTAAAAAATGTTCTGATTTTTTTTTTGAACTTTGTTTATAACAATTTAAAATATTTTTAAAAGCTCAATCTTTTTCCTATCTGTACTTAAAGCATTCTTAATTATGATTATAAAACAAAAATATTTAAATCATAGTAAAGTCTTCAGATTAATATAATATGCAGTGATTTTTTTAAAATATATACTTAATAATGTAAAATATTTTCAGAGTTCAATCTTTTTTTTCTCCTATAGTATGAAATAGTCTTAATTGTAAATACAATGATTTATATATTTGTGCTTTTAAAAATCTTTCAGATCATTTGAAGATTGGAAAATATTTTATTTTAAGTACTGCTTAAACCAAAAATTAATTTTTAAAAATGCTATTAAAAGTTCTTATTGATTCGAAAACATGAGGTTTGATTTGTGTGTTTAATAACAAATGTGGTCTTGTAAAGCATATTAGCAAGAGAGGATGTGGTCCAAGTAAAATTGATCAATTCTGTGTTGCCTTTCATGCTATTCTATGATTTTAAATTTCAAAATTTTTAATACATTTTTGTAATTTTTATTTTTTATGTACCTACATATATCTTCATAAATTTTCACTCTAGGACTTTTTACTTTCTCATATAGATAGTATTGAGAAAGTATAGTAATCATCAAAAAATTTGAACTCAATGTTTTGTCAAATCTCCACATTTTGGACTTCTTTGAGATCAAATAACACATTTTTGAAAAATGTCCACTTGTCTGTGACAATGATAATTCAAAAACACTTTGAGCTAGACAATTGTCATTTGATATACAGCCTTTGCACCAAATTTGTTGATTTCTATCAAATTTTGGCTAAAATCTGTTTAGACGAAATCTGTCTGGCTATTGGAATATAAATTAATACCATCATTACAAAATGAAGAGGGCTAGGTAGATAAAATTTGGTACATACATTTGGCATCTACAGTGAAGACTTCAGTCAAGCTTTTTGCCAAATTCAACTATGCATTGATTATCTGTCAGTCTGTACTTTCAGAAACAAGTTAATGTGATAATTCAAAAACACAATGATTTTAAATGCATCAAATTTGGTGTAAGATTTTGTGACTACAAATGCAGTTTTCTGTCGGATTTTTGTATCAATCGGTTGAGGGGAAAACCATCAAAAACACAATTTCGATTTTTGAATTCTGTTAAAGCATGTCAGGGATTGATTGCCAAATAGCTTGCCAAGTATGATTCAATAAAAATGTTAATTTCAATCTAAAAGTTAATATACTGTAGCTATTGTATGCTAATGCAATGTAAGGAATTCTCTGACATGAAAGGTTCATTAGACAGTATTGAGAAAGTTTTGGGAAGACCACTCCCACTAGCTAATAAATTTGAGTAATTGGTCATGAATGTTTAAATAAATTAAAAACTCTCATAACAATGTATATAAATAATATATTGTTGGTAGCAAATTATTTAGATTAATAAACCCATAAAATTAGGAGATGAGAACAATTAAAATTTGTGACACTTCATGAAATTTGAAATGTCACCTGAGAATCCATTGAATTTTAAAAATGTTTCTGCATCAAATTTTTCTTTGGATAAACAGCAAGTTATAATCATGTAGAATGACAAAAAATGAAACTTCCAGAATATCTTATATAGAATGTATAAAGTGTTGCTATAATTTGAACACGATGCTTCTATCAACATCCAGGATTTGGATTTTAGAAACATGGTGATACAGTTATGTCCCATGGTTAAAATGAACATTTATTTGCAAGTGGGGGCGATATCTTCTTTTGTCTTTACTTTTGGCGATTTTGCATCTTAAAAGAGGTAACCATCTTTGAAAACAGTTTTGCTTAAATATGACATTATTCCATATATTTAAAGGTTCATGAATTGGAAAAGGCAAAGAGAGCATTGGAAAGTCAGTTAGCAGAGCAAAAGACTCAGCTGACAGAGTTGGAGGATGATTTGCAATTGACTGAAGATGCCAAATTGAGACTTGAAGTAAATATGCAGGCTATGAAAGCACAATTTGAACGAGATCTTCAAGCGAAAGATGAACAAGCCGAGGAAAAACGAAGAGCTCTGTTAAAGCAGGTGACTTATTTACAATCATTACAAATCCTAAGGCTTTTTTTTATTTGTTAATCAATATTACTTACTAACATTTCTTTCCAATATCACTTTTTCATTCAATATTTTTTTCAGGTTCGTGATTTGGAAGCAGAACTTGAGGATGAAAGAAAACAGCGAACAGCTGCCATTAGTGCAAGAAAAAAAGTTGAAGGAGATCTAAAAGATCTTGAGCAACAACTAGAATTAGCTAATAAAGTGAAAGAAGATGCCCTAAGGCAATTGAAAAAATTACAGGTAAAAATTAAGATAATTTTAATGATTTATTATGGTAATTATTTTAAATAATAATTAGGAGTTGACTATTCCAACTCGTCCTGAGACACAGATAAATCTGAATGACCAGACCGCTGCAACAACATATGAAAGGACTAAAGTTGAATTCTCAAGACCCTTACTGACCATGGTACAACAGGGTTGCCACTGTACCAGGAAAACCAAGAATTAAAACAGAGAAAAGGCAGAAAAAAATGAAAATTCCATAAAAATTGGGAAAATACAGGGAATTTTAAAATTCTTGGTTCCTTCTTTTCCATCTAAAAAATACCGATCTCTGTAAATTTCAAGATTGTAGCCATAACACCGAAAATGAAACAACTATGTGATCCTTAGAAGCTTACCCCTTTTCTGCTCATTTCCCCTTTTTCTCAGTGCAGATCAGTCTCATTTTGATTTCGGGGGCAGTTGTTCTCTTCCCATGACATTTCCAGATTGCAGCTAATGAGGATGTACAGGGATATAGAATACATTTTTTGGGTGGGAATAACATAAGCTGTTTAGAAATATCATTGTGGTCTTCAGTTGCTCACATGTGATTTTATTGAATGTTTTATTTATTGTTTTTGAAACTGCAAACTTATTCAGAGTAGATTAAAGAATTTTTTTAAACACTTAGCTGCTCAGAATGTATTGAATGGATTGGGCAGATAAAAATATCAATCCTGACTTTGCTGAATAAATTGTAGATGTTCCACAAAATCCTTTTGCTGCTTACTTTAGGCAAAATAATAAGCTTAAGTAATATGGGAAAACAGGCACTCGCTAGTCATAACAAAGAGGAAAAGTCAAAGCTGCCAGAATTGCTGTTGCAGTGCTCTGGTCATTCAAGTTTTTCCATGTGCCTTCAAGCAGGTTGGAGTAGCCAGTCTATGATTATAACGTTTTGTATATTTTATATAATTAAATATACAAAACATTGAAGTGGATGCAGGATCGGTTTGAATTTTTAATTATCATTTGGCAACAGCTGACACATTCAGATTGTTTATATTCTTGCTGTGCTGGATGAATCTGTGAAAATCTTATTTTATGGACTTTATCAAAAAATGTGTGTAAATCAAACAATTTTAATTAAAGATTGAAATTGTCAAACGAAAGTGCTGAAGTGAGAAAAAATCAAAGTTGGGACAAAAGAAAATGCTGAAGAATCATTAGCAAGATCCAGTTTGAATGAGGGGAGGGGTCTGTTTAGTTTATAGAATGAAGTTTCCAAACGACAGGATCATTGCCAGTTCTCACTTTTGAAGTTTAGCTGACTACTGAGAATGCTCTATCATTAATGCTCAAGTATAATTTAAAATAAGTTGGTATTTTTTGTAATAAAATGTATTCATCAAAGTTGATTGACTTGACTAATTTAGTCTTATTAGTAGATATTGTTTTCCATGATTATTTTAATGTATTTCATCAAAATTGATCAACATGATATCAAAACATCTTATCAAAATAAGATAAAAGAAATTCAATTTAAACTTTTTAACATCTTAGAATTATATATTTTTACTTTCTTATATTCCACAAATATCCCTATTATTAGAAAATTTTAATTTTAAAATTTATTTAAATTTACTTTTAGTAATTATTGCACTAGCAGAAATAAATAATTATATGATGAACAAAGTAAACTGGGATCACTTAGTTATCCAAAAAATTTAACCTGATTCTTGGGGGTTGATGAATAAAGTGAGCCAGAAATGTTGCCCCACTTTCCAGTATAATACTTATTTTTCTTAGCAGTCTCTTTCTCGCGAATAAAGTGAAAATGTGCTTGGTTCATTTGTTCCCCAGAAGTTTTGTTAGGCTTAATTATCCCCTATTGTTCATCAGATAATTTGACGAAGTTTTTTCTTTTTCTGTTTCAGAACTTGTAGAATGTTTAATTGTCGTATAAATGTTGATAATCTATCACATGAACAGCCCAGATTGTCTATCTGTATAGAATTCCTTAATTGGAAAGTAAACCTATAGCAGAAGTTATTGCTCAGATCAGTTAAGTTTAAAACTTTTTGCTAATAGAACCATAGGTTTATTGTCTGATTCCAACAGTCATGTGAAATTTGGAAATTTTCAGTAACAACTTTTTATTGTGATTAATATGAAAATAACTAAAGCAATTAAAGGTTCATTTTGATTCATTTCAGTTCTTACAGTTTAATTGAAATTAATAAATATTTTATAAAATTAAAAGTTTTAATTATATTACTTTTGCAGAGTCAATTGAAAGATTACCAACGAGATGCTGAAGCTGACCATGCTGCTAAAGAGGAATTGGCTCTTCAACTTAAGGAAATTGAAAAGAAAGTAAAAACTTTTGAGGCAGATATGATTCAGTTGCAAGAAGATTTGGCTAATTCAGAAAGAATCCGGCGTGCTGCTGAGGCAGAACGTGATGAGCTCCAAGAGGAAATAAATTTGGCTGCTTCTAGAAGGTAGAAATTTTCTAAAATAATTAATGTTAAATTGCATGCATGATTTTACAGCAGGAAAATATTTTTTATTTATTTCTCAGACTAATTGTTCTTAAATGTATATTATCTTTAAAAAAAAAAAGCCACTAATGAACCAAGGCTTGAATGTTTTGTTCCTTTAAATTTTAAAAGTGATTTGTTTTAATATATTATTAGACTTAGATTAATTAAAAAATTTTTTTATTTCAATTCTGAACTTCTGACTATGCAACTTTAAGCAGAATTTTTAATGAAATGTTAAAAAAATTTTAAAGATGGCACACAGTTGAGGACAAACTTAGCCCAATTCAATATATATAATATAATATAATCATTTATAGAATCCTTCTTCCTTTTTTTAAAAACCACTATAGATTTTTCTAATAAGATATTTCTGAGGAATGATTTGTAATTTCTTTATTAATTATTTTTATTAACTGCTTCATTTTTTATAGTTCGCTTCTGCAGGATGAAAAACGTCGTTTGGATGCTCGTATTCAGCAATTAGAAGAGGAATTGGAAGAAGAGCAAAGCAATTCAGAAATTCTGATGGATAAAGCTCGTAAAGCACAATCACAGGTAATGAAATCTTTTGTTGTTGGGGTAGTGGATTTATTCTGATCTTTGTCTTTAAAAATGCTTTTAATTCAAATTTCTTATTTTTTCTGTCTAGATTGAACAGTTGACGAATGATCTTGCTAGTGAACGCTCCAATTCTCAGAAACTGGAAAATAATAGAATGATATTGGAAAGACAGGTAAATTTTCATAACATTTATTTTTACTATTTTGTTTCTTTCATTATATCCTGAATTCTTTTTTCAATAGACTTTTTTTTTATCTATAATTCTATTTCTTCTGAATAGATCTTCTTACATCAGTATTTGAAAGTCTCCAATTCTTAACAAATTTGTTTTGACATCATCATTACATTCCTGAAACATTTTTTAAAAAATTAAACTTTATTCTGTGAATACCTGCAAATAATTTCACTTCTTTTAGAACAAAGAGTTACGTGCCAAACTTCAGGATCTTGAAACATCTCAGAGGACCAGAACAAAAGCCACAATAGCTGCCCTTGAAGCCAAAATTTCTCAGATCGAAGAACAGTTAGAAATGGAAACAAGGTAGGCCTAAATTTAAATATGATCTATTAATTACTACTTTCATTATCTAAAATTAAACTAAAATTTTCTTTTGGTATTTATGATAAATGACTTTTCACAGAACTATATTTACAGATACAGCATCTTTAGTAAATATTTTTTTCTCTTAGAAGAATTTTTTGTCATAAGAATTGTTATAATGATTGGATTTGGTCTGAAGTTTTATTCTTTATTAAATAATAACTTTTTCTCTGCTTTATGTGCACATATATTGATATAAAATTTATCGGCAATTGTTCATTTTTATTTGTGCCTGTAAATTCATAAGCGCACCAGTATTTTATATAGAGATTTATGTGAAATAGAGTGAAAAATAGAGTATTTCTTCAATCTGTATCTAATGATTAGTGCCATAAGTCATTTTATGGTGATTATTACTGTTTTAAGAATAATTATAGAAACAGTCTTTTTATGTTTAGCAGATGTAAATTTTTGCATTGTTATTTGTAATGCAAAGAATATTTGAAGATATTCTAAAGCAATAGTTTCTCCAGAAAGAGCCATTTGAGATTAATTATAACTTTTATTTGTAATAAATGGAGAAAATGCTCACCTATCTTTGTATATGAATAATATTCAACATGGATGATTTAACAAAACTCTTAATAGTATTACTTAATACTGCTGGTTAACATTTAACTGTCTGTGGTGTTTGAATTATTTAAATAAGATATGTTTCTTTGATATTTAGTCATTTTGATGAAACTAAAAACGATGTAACAAAATTTCCAAAGATTGGAGGACAAGCATTCGGACTTTTCTGATTCAGTTTCTAATAGCTGATTTAAGCTAATTGAGTTAGAGGAGAATTATTATCTGAATATGCACAGAGCTACTAATTTCACTGATACCGAAATTCTTAACTTTATCAAGAAACCTCAGGAGCTGTCCCCCCCCCCCCTTTATAATGTCATTGATTAAAAATTTTTCTAATTAAATGTGAATATTTCAGAACTTAGGTAATTATTTTTGAATATATTTATCCCAGACATCTGCATTATAATGTAACAAGTGGCAAAAATAAATAAATGAAAAATATAGAAGTAAATTGATTGAGATATTGTAAATAATAGAATTTTCAAGAAATATTTTCTTATATCTGAATAAGAATCTATTATGGTGAATAAGTAGTAACTGTATTTTCTTTGCATTAGGGAAAGACAGTTACAAGCCAAAGCTAACAGAAAGTTAGAAAAACGTTTGAAGGAAGTGATAATGCAGTTGGAAGATGAAAGACGACATACAGATCAATATAAAGAGCAGGTATTTATGATTTTTTATACTGTTTCCTGAACACTGTCTTTATGTTGTTGTTTTGGACAAAATGCATTCATTTTCAATACATTTCAATGCTGCAATGATAATATTTTATTTTAAGACATACATGGTTGTAATAAAAATGAATTGTGGATGCAGTTTTACTGTTTCCATTGCAATTTTCCAAATGCTCTGTTTTTACTAAAGTCAGTTTCATAGAGTTTTTAAAAATCAATATCTTTAGTATTCTAAATCTTTGAACTTTTTCAGTATGCATTTATTATGATTATGATTATTTTAATGAAATTAACATTCAAACACATAATAAATTTTATCCTGTAAGCACTTGAAGCACTTGATTATTTTGATAATGTAATTTTAAGATAAAAAAAAATATGAGTAAACTGAAAATATGTGTTTTAATGAAATCTTAGGAATTTAGGAAAATATACATTTGAACATGAATTATTTGCTGTTCATTTGAAAGTGAAAACAGAAAAACCCAAATTGACTGCTTAAAGAATTAGGGACTAATTAAATTATTTTTTTAAATTTGTATTCATGACTTTTTTTAATGAAATGCCTTTGGGAAAAACTTTCAAGAGAAATCTTGACCATATTTTTTGAGAACCAAATTTATGTCATAGCTTTTTGTTTAATGAATGCATGTAAGTAAATATTTTCACATATGCGATATAATCATTCAGGTTGAAAAGGTGAATGCTAGAGTGAAAGCATTGAAGAGACAGCTGGATGAATCTGAAGAAGAATGTTCTCGAGAGAAGGCTCAGAGACGAAAAGCCCAGAGAGAGATAGAAGACTTAATAGAAGCTAATGCAACTCTAAATAGAGAGGCTAGTTCCCTCAAGACTAAACTTAAGTATGATTTTTAATTTTTCTATTGATGTTTTATTTCTTTTTTCTGTAATGATTTTCAACCTGAAATTCATAATGTTTGGCTTAATATGTAAAAATAGTTACTTGACTTGGACTTGATAAAGTTTTCAGTTTGATAATGTATTCAAATATTTACACACACACACACACATATCAGAATATATGCTCGTTCTGTTTAATCTTTTTCCTTAAAATTTGTGGCATTACATCGTTATATTGTTACTGTTTAAGGAGGAAGTAGCTAAAATACAGAAACTGTAATAAATATGATTCATTGTAAACATTTTTTTTTTTCCTTCTTTTTTGCATGAACTTTCTGAAAAGTATAGTACATGTTTTAAAATTTCATAATAATTCCTTCCTAATTTGTATTAATTTTCATACAGTATTAATGTTCTACTCTGTCTCTCTCTTTATTATTCAGATATTAATATCTAATTACTCAAATAATGAACTTATAGTTTGATTAATATCGTTATTGTGAAGGGAAATTCCATTAATTGTTTAATGTTAACCATTCAATTCAATTTAGGGCTTGAACATATGTTATTTCCACAAATATCCTACTACATGTGTTACATTTTTAAACAAAAATATCTTAACAACTGACTTAAATCCTCAATATGCTATTTCAACTTTTATTTCTTTGTTTTAATTTAATTATGTTACATTTACAATGATTTGAGAATCTATTTGAGTTATTTTATTTATCTGGAAACTAAGTGCATTTTTTAATTCTTATAAGCTAAAATATAATCTTAAAATAATTCTGAGAGTTTATTTTATCTTGTTGTTTAATTATGAATGTTTTTTTTAATTATTTCTTCTCGTGTTTGCTTTTCCTGAATTATAACTTTTTTATATATAAACAATTAAATTTAGAGTGAGTTAACTTCAAAACCTTTTCATCTATAGCATTTCTAATTTTTTAATAGTTTTAATATGCAATAGTAAATGTGTAGTAATATATCGAGATTACCAGCTTATCTAAACAAAAGTTAATGTATCCCACCAGTTATCCATTTTTATACATTGAACATTTTTACAGTAGAAGTTTCCATTGAAATTTGATAATTTCCTTTAGGGATTGATATATATTTTAAAAATGTTTTTTCCTCTTTGTTTCTAATGGTAGGTAGCTGTGAAGCAGAATTAAAAAAAAAATCATTGATTTTAATTTTTTTTTTTAACTTCTCTTGTTTCTTGCACATAAAGATGAAATTTTAATTATGATTTTTTTCTTAACTTAATTTCTAATGTAATACAATTCTGAAATTTTGTATGCTTTTGCATCCTTGATGGCAATGCTTATTAATATTTTCATAACTTAATAAATCAGTTAATCAGTTAAATTTGGATTTTGTACCAGCAGTTCTACCTGATAGTGAGTATAAGGGGAAAAATTACTAATAATTTATAATAGAAAGCAATTAATATGAAAAAAATCTGTTTAGTCTATCAGTAAAAGTGTGTCCTAAAAAATGTTTAATTAGATGTTTTTTCCCCCACTTTTATAGGCGTGGAGGAGCAGGCACTGGGCTTCCTACTTCCCGCTACTTATCTACGAAACGTGGTTCTCTCAGCTCTAGCACTGGCGATGACGGTTTGATTCTCCCTGATGAAACTCTAAATGATGACAGCCAAGCATAAAATACCATTTTTGTTGATCAAGTGCGATGAAACATTCCCAAGTGATGCAACTTGTGGCTGGAAAGAGGCATTTTGACATCAGTTGCGATTCATGGTGCTGGACTGTAAAATATGTGTAATGTGTATAGCATTAGAGAGGCTTGCGATTGCCATCATTTTCAAAAGCATCCATGCATTTAATGACTGTGCATGCATTTGAAACTATTTTCCTCTTTTTTATAAGGAAAAAAAAAAGAATAACTTTATTTTTTTGTCTATGTTTCTTGTATCGTTATTTTTATATGAAAAAGTTTATATATGCTAAAATACCATTTGATATGTATATGAAAGGCTTATTACGTTATTGTTTGCTAAATGTTTTGATAGATGCACTTTTTTCTTGTTAAAAATAGCTTCAAGTGCTAGTTGTTTGCAATCCAAGTAATTATTGTTGTTCGGTTGAGATGAGAATTCCTAAACTTTTTAGCATTTATTCTGGTTGCTTCATAAATTGGGAAATGTGCAGTTATTGTATGAAGGAAATTTGGAAATAGTACTTAGAATATGAAATTTATATATTCTACCTCGTGATAATAGTTTCAGAATGTGGTTGTGAGAACATTTTACTAATTTGGTATTTTGTAATTTTCTAGTAAATACTTTTAATGAAAATTTTGACAATCTGGTAGTTGTTAAGCGAGACTTAGATTAATTTAATGTACTTAAAATGAGGTAGAATAATTATTAGAACATTTTTCTGCATATCGTCAAATGGAAACCGCTAGTCACATTAATACTTAAGATATAGGGAATAAACGTATTAATTAACTTTTAATCTGTTTGCTATAATGCAACTTTAAATTGCTATTGCTTAATGATTTCTTTATGGTTATTGAATTCAAATTCTGAGATTTTATCTTGCTACAAATCATTAAGTTTGATATTTTTATGGATATAAACAAATCAAATGTATAGAAATTGTTTTAATTGTCTGGTGCAGTTCAAAATTCAAATGTTTTTTTTTTCTTCTTTTGTTTTGAGATTAATATTTATTTTATTTATAAACTTATTTTTATTTTGGATATGTTTGATATACTGTGCAAATTGAAGTAATTTATCTTGACCTTTTTCCTCTTATTGTTGATCTGCCAAATTTTCTGTTTGTGTAAATGTACATGAATGAGACTGCTTTGGAAGTATTCATTTCCCTTTTTTAAAAATATTTCTCTGTACACGAATTAAGTTCTGCATTTTTATAAATTTTATATGTCAAGCAATCAGAATTTAAATAAATATTTTACAATTGAATTTTTGCTGTAAATTTTTTTAAATTTTGTTGTTCCATTTTACTGTCTTGGAAGCAGCTTATTAATACTTTGGTCATAAATTATTTCATTAAGATGTCTAATAATATGCATATTATCAATTAGTAGGAGCATGTTATGAATTATCAGATAGTACATAACAGTATTAAATTTAGCCAAAGTCACATATCATAGCTTTCAGATTCTGTATTTTATTTGCATAGCTTTTTTGTGAAACTAAAATAGAATATGAAAATGGATTAGATATGAAATAATATTTAATATTAATATCAAACAATCAGTATTGAATCTAAATATCGAAAATCAAATTATGCCAATCATCATTTCAATGTAAACGAATCCTGCATAGCACTGCCTACAGAGAATTATGGCATCTTTTAAGTTTTTTTCCCCCTTTGCATATGTTACAGCTGGTTCTCGTAATCATATTCTATAGGTATCATTTCTAGTGTAAGTCATTAATTTTATTCAAGAAATTGTACCAATAAATTTTTAAATATTGAATTGGCAAAATGACCATTTTAGCCATTTGCATTGGATTTTATTATGAACTACAAGAACAATTGAATTACTTTTCACACCAATTTCTACCTATTCTGCCAATAAAATGGTGTAGTTAGTGAAATAATATTAAGAAATTCTACAGATGACTTTTTTGATCATGCATTGAAGTCTTGGTTGTCAAACACAAGCAACTTGATTGTAAAATTGTTTCAGAGTAACTTAATAGAAATCTTGTACTCAACAGGGTGAAATGTAGCCTGCTTGCTATTTCCTTCCTCATGATTTATTAGCTGTGGCAAAATAAAACTATAACTAAAAAGCAATTAGAAACAAATTTCCTTTACTTGCAAAGTTTTGGTATTTCCAAAAATAAATTTTTACATTGAATAAACTAAAATAATGATGTTTTTTGATAAATGCAGTTGTTAAACAGAATCTTCAGAAAATTCATTACTTTTGGGTATAACTAAATTGCGAAAGATAAAAATATTTTTTAGTGCTTTTAAGAAATTATTGCTATATATATATATATATATGCTTTTAAGAAATTACTGCTATATATATAAATATTTTTATCTTTTGCAATTTAGTTATACACAAAAGTAATGAATTTTCGCCTACACACATATTATATATATATATATATAATATGTGTGTGTAGGTGTGATGGGTCTTAATGCATGAGTCCACTTGGATTAGCTTAATCTTTTTATTCTTGATTAACAAATGATGATTCTGATGAATTTTACAAATGAGAATTCAATGAGGAAGAAGGAATTTTTATTACGTGAAGATGGATAGTTGATGTTGTTCAAAGGATCTTTCCCACCTACGCGTGGTACACTGGCATTTGCAGAGGAATTCTTCTACACAAGAATTCCAGTCTCGGCCCTTTTTCAGAGTATCACGTCTTCTCGATTTCCGATCGCACCCTTCTCGGCGGACGTCCGTTCTCTCTCCTCGTCTAGTGAACTCTTGAACTCTCCCTCCGACTTCTGGCTATCACCGGATGAACGCAGTGCGCCCTCTCGTGGAGTTAATTTACCCCATCGCTCGGCCATCGACATGTGAGGTCCTCCGAAATCTGAAACACACAAATGCAGGAGAAGAAAAAAAAAAGAGGATATTGAAGATAAAGGATAGGAATAAAAAAAAAAACAAAAAAAGGGTGCTGATGAAAAAAGAAATGTATTCATCTCAAGTTGCAGCTGCATCAGTCCAGGGCTTCATGTGATCAGCTGAAGTGGAAGTTGCCTCAGGCCCTTCACGAGATCCTACTTTTGCTACATCGAAACGATCATGTGGCTTTATCTTGACCACTTTGCAAGGTCCAAGGAACTTAGGTCCCAGCTTCAGATCTCCTTCTAACTGGGTCCTTTTAATTGCTACCAAGTCGTTTATTTTATGGAGTGAAGCAATTCTACGATATTTATTATATTGCCGTCGGTTCTCTTCTTGCAATTTAAAGATATTTGCTTTGGCCTCCTCACGAATTGTTTCTTTTTCTTGAATCATGGCGTGCAAGAATTCTTGATCTAGGATTTCTTTGATTCTTAGGTCCGTTTTGTTTCACATCTTCACACCTGTCATCAACTCAAAGGGAGTGAATTTGGTGGATCTGCTAATAGTGCTGTTAATGATTCGTTGAACGTCTGGTACGAACTTGAACTACTTGGCAGGATCGTCTATTGACAGTTTTGAAAGCACTGGAATAAGTGTTCCATGCATCCTTTCTATTTGGCCGTTTGCTCTTTGCACTCCTGTTGTGATTTGTATATGTTCAATACCTTCGTCCTGGCAGTAATCCCCAAAGTCTTTAGAAGTAAAGGCAAAACATTTGTCAGAAATAATTCTCGAAGGATTTCCGAAAACAGCTTGTTGGATCTTGAGTTTTTGCAGTGCTTCTTCTGCTGTTGTTATTTTGACTGGGTAGAACCAAACGAATTTGGTGAAAGCATCTACTACCGTAAATATGTGCTGATACTTCTTGCTTGTAGATGGTAAGGGAACAATAAAATCTATATGGTATGTGCTCAAAGGAGTATTGTCCTTTGGAATTGGATTCAAAAGACCTTCTCCTTTACCTCATTTTCTATTACAGAGAATGCACTCAACACAATTCATTAGGACTTTTTCTATTTTCCTTTTTGCGTTCGAGATATGAAAATCTCTTTTCAGCAAATCTTCAGTTTTCTGCAGAGCAAAGTGTCCTTTGTTGTGGATCCCGCGAATGATTTCTAGTTCCATCGCTTCCGGTACAACGATGAGTTCACGTCCATCCACTTATACGTACAAGACATCTTCTTTTATATGGTAATCATCTTTGAGTCCTTCCACGACCAGGGTTTTCAGCAATTGAATACGTTCGCCAGCTTCTTGTACAGTTGCGATCTTAGATGTAATTTCGCTTTGGGAACGGGTGACTATGCACACTGCATTCTTGCTCAATGCCTCTACATGCTTCATTTGTTGACCTGCTCTGTGGACTACTTCGCACTCGAATTCCTCAAGAAATAATGCCCATCTGGCTATCTTAGGCGCCAGGTCTTTCTTTTCCATCGTATTTTGGAATGCATCACAGTCGGTGACTATTTTAAATTTTGCCCCCAAGAGATAACTTCGAAATATCTTCAATGCTTCTATAATCGCTAGCACCTTTAGCTCATGATAGTTTTTCTTGCTGTGTTGATGTCTTTCTACTCATATAATGAATGGGATGTAGTTATCCATCATCTGAGCGTTGTAATAAATCTGCTCCGAATCCAAGGCTACTTAGCATCCGTATGTAATTCAAGAGGTTTCCCTTGCTGGAAAATGTGGAGTACGGGACTTTGACACAAAAGTTTTTTCTGACGTTGAAATGCCTGTTTTTGTAATGATTCAAATTCTACACCGCTACGAAGTAAATCACTTAATAGTTTTGCAATTTTTGAATAACTTGGCACAAATTTTCTGAAATATCCTGTGAGACCTAGGAAGCTTTGTATTTGTTTAATATTCTTAGGTTCGGGAAAATTTTGAACGGCAACCGTTTTATTTGATGAAGCCCTCTTCAATAACATAGCCTAAAAATTCAATTTTTCGTTTTAAAAAGTGGCACTTTTTAAAATTAATTTCTAATTCATATTCGGAAGTTACTTTTAAAACGCGTTTAAGTTTCTCCAAACCCCCTGTTTCATTACGCGAAGGTATAATGAAATCATCCATATAAATTACAATTGTATTATCCCTAATTAGATCCCTGAAAACGTGATATATGAATCTTAAGAACACACTAGGACTTGTGGACAAACCAAATGGAGTTCTTAAAAATTCAAATAAACCTGCATGACAAACGAATGGTAAATATTTGGTATTTTCCTCAACTGGAACATGAAAAAAACCATTTTTTAAATCTAAGGTAGAGAAAACTTTCGCCTCTCCTAAATGATCGAGAACCTCCTCCACTTGAGCCATAGGAAAAGAATCTCGAAGAACTTGTTTTGTTCAGTTGTCTGAAATTCACGCATAATCTATGCGAACCATCTCGCTTTTTGCATAACAGAATGGGGTCAATTCACGGTCACGTGTCAGGTACCAAACAAACCGTTTCTGTTCAATTTTCAACTGTTCTACGCATGTCGGGATGTCTTCCGATAACGTTGATGAAACCATTGTTTAGTAAATGTTACGCTATCCGATCAATTATTAAAAACTAACGATTTTTTTTTTAAAAAAAAGACATTATTTTGAATTATTTTCTCCAAATTTTCGTAGTTATATAATTTTATTTCTTATATTAACATTTTACTTTGTATTTTCAATAGAATTATTGTTTTTGCATGATTAATTAACATCTCTTTTTAATTCGTTTGGTGCCGCTTTATTCTTTCCTTTCCCGTAACCTCTTTTCCTCCCTTTTTATACAAAGGATACATTTTGACGAATGACTAGGGCAGTATTTTTGAAAAATTACATATGTTCTGTTTTACATATTATTGAATGTTGAATCTTATGAATATAGTTCTTTTTAAAAATAATTATTACTCTTAGATAAGTTAATATTTTAAAGCTTACTATCATTACATAAAAATTATTACTTTTTTTATGTAATGATTTTTATTAATATTGAGACTTTGATGTTTTCAGTTTGCTCAGGGGAAAGAACATGAAACTCAAATTAGTATATATTGAATAAATTATGTTAATAATTTCAAATTATGAAATATAAAAGATAGATACCTTTTTTTAAATCTTTACAACTTATGAATCAGTTATTTCATTTTAATTTGTAGAAATCATTAAAGGAAAACAAGCTAAATTACGCTTTCATATTTCTTATTTACACATTACAAAAATATATATATATATATATGATAATTATTTGAAAAAATATGATCAAATGGATGTTTCAATGTACTCACTTTTTCAAAAAAAACTCAAAAACTATTTACTATTTATCAACATTTATTTTTCTAGACACTTAGAAATAATATAAACACAGTATGACAAGAATGTCAATGTAAATGATGAAATCAATTTGATTCAACAGAAACATCCTAGATACTAAACAGTTTTTTTTATCACCAATTAAAACACAATATTTAACAATATACTTTTAAAACAGAACATTTATGAAATTATTTTTTAATGCTAAAGTTACTTGATAAAAATTACATTGAATGACTATCATAAAATGAAACAAAAAACATACAATACAGAAAATTTAATGAACAAGAATAAAGTCATGATATATAGACAGAGTGAGAGAGAAGTTAAATCTATACTTATAATAAAGCTCAATGTGTGTGTGTGTTGGCGCTCTACAGGCCAGATCATTCAACCTACAGCTACCAAATTTGGCACGTGTATACCTTGGAGGCCGGGAATGTGCACCTGGGTTTTATTTTTTCGAATTTGTAATTAAAATTTTATTTATTTAAAAATTAAGCGAAATTTTGGCGTGTTTCCGCTATAACTTCCGAAAATATTACCGCACAAAAAATATTTTTACATGAAGTTACAAATCAAAAATTTATCTTTTAAATGATACCAATGTTTTAACTTTAAAATTAAAATTTTATTTTTAATGAATTTTTAAATAAATATTTTAACTATATTTTTCAACAATTTTTTTCGTAAAAAATAAAAATAAAATTTAAACTGCACGAGCACGTTTCGCATTCATGGGAAAAAAAATTAGCTTTTTTCAAAGTGTTGCCATCACATTGATTAAAGCTCCAATTAAAAATAAATTAAATCTTTTTGGAAATGAAATCTGCAAAAATATAATTTTCGGCACGTGTTTGTAGGAAATGAAACAAATAAGAAATATTATTTTTTCTAAAAAATAAATTCAAGAAAAATTATTTTCTGATCTTTTACACTCTCTTTATTATTAATCCAATAAATCAGTTTTATTTTAAGGCAAGTTTTGTTTAATATGGACTGGAAATCCATTCAAATCAGGACCACACAGCTAATTTGTAAACTTTTAGTAAGTCACAGATCTGCTAAAATGGTCTAAATGGAAAATGATTATATTTTATGTAACTCGATTCAATAAATGCTCTAATAAATAACGAATTTTTGATTTTACATAAAGCTTCTGCTGTGGAAATCACGATTAACAAAATGTTCTTGAAACACTAATATTTTAAATTAAAAGAGTTAATTTCCAATCAACTAAATCAATCACTTAAACTAACTGATTAATAAAAATTTGAATATCACGATTCAATAAAAAAAACAATAATTTTAGATTTTCCATCGATCGTTTCAAAGAAAATACGCCAATCAGCGCACGGGTTTCTCGAGATTAATTGGGCTAAGATTATGGAAATGTTGAGTTTTTCTAAATTTTTAACATTCGAAACTTCATAAATAAGTCTTAGTTGATCGTGGAAAATAGAACCATTCATTCATTTATTTAAAATTTGGTGTGTCCAAAATATTTCTCAGAATATGATACCTTACTGCATTAAATTTAGACTTCATAATTTTTTAAATATATTTATAGGCCGGAACGAAATATTATTATTGATTTCATTTCAATCCTCTTGAAAGCAAAACTAAAAACTGAATTTTATGCTGAATCTGAGAAATTTTTGTTGAATTATTCTTTGAGATATTACATAAATTTTGAAAAATATTTTGTATTTCACATAAGACTTATATACCGAGCGATTCTGTTTGCAATATTCATATTCAATAATAATAAATAAATAACAATAAAGATGATAAATAAAATAAAATTCTTGGTTTAATTAAAAAATATCTTTATATTAATTGCAATTTCATCATTTCCACTTTAAATTAAAGTTGAAGTTTTACCGGAAATGACAACAAATTAGCAAAATATATATAGTAAATTGAACGAAACGATCTAAACAACAGTATAAGTTTGGTATGACTATCAAAATTTGAAGATTAAAAATGTTTTGTTCGAGAATCTATTAAGAGACCAGTTACTTAAAATATTTAATTGAAAATTGTAGCGAGCGTTAATACTGGCGAACCGGCTGGTCGCCAAAGGCAGCTAGTAGGATATAAAGAGGAGTTGGAAGAAACACTTTTATACTTTCACAGAATTTTATAATTCAAAATTGATATGTTAAAGAAAGAGAAAAAAAAAGTGAAATATGCATGTAGAAATGAAATTGGGAATAAAAATTATATAATAAATGCTGATATGGAAATTTTCAATGAAAAGACCTGTATTTAGTAAAACAGAAATCATTGAGGTGCACAATGGTATAACATGATATTATGATCACAGTCAATTTCAGTTTAAATACAATAAACTATTGACATTTCATTTTTAACAATAGAAAAGTTGTTTGATATAAATTCACTTTGAATCCATCCCAAATCTACAAAGGCAATTAGAAATTATGCTTTCTGGGGCCATCAATTTTGCTCTTTTGTTATTAGACATGATTACCCAACAATAACATGAATTACTAAAAAATGAAGAAAACTTTAAGGCTCATAATAAAAAAGTAAAACCTCATAATGCATTTTATTATAATGCCAAAAACTAAAAATCAAATGCAAAAAACTGTTGTTAACTTTTCTTTAAAAAAACTGTTGTTACAAAATTAAAATATCTTGAAACTGTAGAATCTGTAATTTCAAACAAAACAGATAAATATTTGAAATTCCAGTCCTTAATTTTCCAAAGAACACAACATATAAACCAATTGGAGGCTTCGAAGAATTTAATTTTTAAAGATCTGCTTCAGAATTCAAAAAAGGAACATATATTGAGAAAAACCTTTCTTTAGTGAAATCTGTCGATGCCCTCATTTTCACATCATTAACAATATTTTCTGGAATGAATCTCTTTCTTTCTTGCAGAATCCTGAAGTTGTAGCTCATTTTGCAAATTGCTGATCCTGTCGATTATTTCAGAAAAAGTAATAGTAGGGGAAGAAGCAGAGTACATCCAATAAAATCAGAATTCATATAATTTTGCTTAGTAATCAATTCTCTTACATTTATGTATTTAACTAAATTACATGTGTTTTCAAAACTTAAATATATATTTCTTATATATAGCTTTCAATTTATCAAATTAAGAGCACTTTTAATAAATATATATATATATATTATAACAGTCAATAAGAAAAATCGATTTTCAGTAGTTAGTAAAGGATTCACTAATTAAAAGAATCTTTAAGAAATTTATTCACTTCCACCTAAGTTCAGCATTATAGCAGTTGTTATTTTTGCAGCAGGAGTTTGTTTACTTACAATAATTAAATTTAGATAAGACTTTGTAGAAAATGCAAGTAATATTCATGTAAACATTTTAAAACCTTCTAACCATATTCAAAATTATCAGAAATTTCATCAAATTTGAATAAAGTAAATTAAAAATGCATTTTTAATTTACTTTATCACTAACGATTTTGTTTGATTGTTTTTGTTGGAAAATCGCTTACCAAATTCTTTTTTTTTTCGATGAATTTTTCTAAAAAATTACTGGAACAACTGTATTTAATAAATGGACACACACTGAATGAATTCTTCAAAATGATCGGAGCATATCACCGATTTCGAAGGCTTGAAAAAATCTATACCAAAGGTGCCCGTCAGGTTGATGAAAGGAAAATAAGAAAACATTTTATCATGACAGTCACTCTTGTGTTTCGCATTAAAGCATCCATCAGCACACCAGTATTTTTGAAAACGAAACAAAAATAAAACGAAAACAAAACAGTTTCGAAATCGCAACTAAAAATTATTTCCTATTCAAACTAAAACCAAAAGTGGAACAGGAAAAAACTTCATAGTATTTAGAGAGCGCAAATGCAGCTACTTCTAAAACACAGATGAACTGGTGCAAAAGTATAAAAATCAAGTAATTAGGAAAAACAAATAAAAGAAATATAACAAAATATAAAAAAGAATCCGGCCTGAAGACTTTTTCAAGGGTCACCCTCAGGCAGGGATTCAAAAAAAGGGATTTTTTCTGTTAAGGAAATGCAGACAATTTAGTCTAATAATGATTCCTCGGGATCTGAAATTAGGCCCAAGAGATATACCATTTTAACAGAAAGGAAAATACAAAACAACAAATTAGACGAAAAACCACTAATAAGTAAAAGTACAATAACAAAAAAACAATAAAAACCAAAATACCATAAAATAACACTAAAGAAAAAACAAAAGGCAAGAACATACTATCAACAGTCAAGGAAATTTTAAGCTATCGATTGTGATTCCCGCTTATTAAAAACACAAAGCTAACGGTAATTCAGGTAAGAATTGTAAGCTCCCAGCGCCACCTATTGAGTGATATAATATGCAAGGAAAGTTCTATTTTTTATTTAAG